>OV884003.1:38898558-39151836 GCA_930367185.1 Myathropa florea
TAGTAGTTTCCGAGAAAATGAATAATAAACCAAATTATGCCATACTTTTAGCTAAAAATATGTATGTTATTGTGCGATGCCACATATTTTTTCTCAAAAACGGTAAGTCTGGCGTGGGTTTTGACCATAACAAGATTTGTAGAGGCATTCATTACGAACATTTTAAACCAAAAATCTTAATTCTAGGCCTAGTAGTTTCCGAGAAAATGAAAATAAACCAAATTATGCCATACTTTTCCATACTTTTAGCTAAAAATATGTATGTTATTGTGCGATGCACATATTTTTTCTCAAAAACGGTAAGTCTGGCGTGGTTTTGACCATAACAAGATTTGTAGAGGCATTCATTACGAACATTTTAAACCAAAAATCTTAATTCTAGGCCTAGTAGTTTCCGAGAAAATGGAAATAAACCAAATTATGCCATACTTTTAGCTGAAAATATGTAAAAATATGTATGTTATTGTGCGATACACATATTTTTTCTCAAAAACGGTAAGTCTGGCGTGGTTTTGACCATAACAAGATTTGTAGAGGCATTCATTACGAACATTTTAAACCAAAAATCTTAATTCTAGGCCTAGTAGTTTCCGAGAAAATGGAAATAAACCAAATTATGCCATACTTTTAGCTGAAAATATGTAAAAATATGTATGTTATTGTGCGATACACATATTTTTTCTCAAAAACGGTAAGTCTGGCGTGGTTTTGACCATAACAAGATTTGTAGAGGCATTCATTACGAACATTTTAAACCAAAAATCTTAATTCTAGGCCTAGTAGTTTCCGAGAAAATGAAAATAAACCAAATTATGCCATACTTTTAGCTAAAAATATGTATGTTATTGTGCGATGCACATATTTTTTCTCAAAAACGGTAAGTCTGGCGTGGTTTTGACCATAACAAGATTTGTAGAGGCATTCATTACGAACATTTTAAACCAAAAATCTTAATTCTAGGCCTAGTAGTTTCCGAGAAAATGGAAATAAACCAAATTATGCCATACTTTTAGCTGAAAATATGTAAAAATATGTATGTTATTGTGCGATACACATATTTTTTCTCAAAAACGGTAAGTCTGGCGTGGTTTTGACCATAACAAGATTTGTAGAGGCATTCATTACGAACATTTTAAACCAAAAATCGTAATTCTAGGCCTAGTAGTTTCCGAGAAAATGGAAATAAACCAAATTATGCCATACTTTTAGCTGAAAATATGTATGTTATTGTGCGATGCACATATTTTTTCTCAAAAACGGTAAGTCTGAAGTGGTTTTGACCATAACAAGATTTGTAGAGGCATTCATTACGAACATTTTAAACCAAAAATCTTAATTCTAGGCCTAGTAGTTTCCGAGAAAATGAAAATAAACCAAATTATGCCATACTTTTAGCTAAAAATATGTATGTTATTGTGCGATGCACATATTTTTTCTCAAAAACGGTAAGTCTGTGCGTGGTTTTGACCATAACAAGATTTGTAGAGGCATTCATTACGAACATTTTAAACCAAAAATCTTAATTCTAGGCCTAGTAGTTTCCGAGAAAATGAAAATAAACCAAATTATGCCATACTTTTAGCTAAAAATATGTATGTTATTGTGCGATGCACATATTTTTTCTCAAAAACGGTAAGTCTGGCGTGGTTTTGACCATAACAAGATTTGTAGAGGCATTCATTACGAACATTTTAAACCAAAAATCTTAATTCTAGGCCTAGTAGTTTCCGAGAAAATGGAAATAAACCAAATTATGCCATACTTTTAGCTGAAAATATGTAAAAATATGTATGTTATTGTGCGATACACATATTTTTTCTCAAAAACGGTAAGTCTGGCGTGGTTTTGACCATAACAAGATTTGTAGAGGCATTCATTACGAACATTTTAAACCAAAAATCTCAATTCTAGGCCTAGTAGTTTCCGAGAAAATGGAAATAAACCAAATTATGCCATACTTTTAGCTAAAAATATGTATGTTATTGTGCGATGCACATATTTTTTCTCAAAAACGGTAAGTCTGGCGTGGTTTTGACCATAACAAGATTTGTAGAGGCATTCATTACGAACATTTTAAACCAAAAATCTTAATTCTAGGCCTAGTAGTTTCCGAGAAAATGGAAATAAACCAAATTATGCCATACTTTTAGCTGAAAATATGTAAAAATATGTATGTTATTGTGCGATACACATATTTTTTCTCAAAAACGGTAAGTCTGGCGTGGTTTTGACCATAACAAGATTTGTAGAGGCATTCATTACGAACATTTTAAACCAAAAATCTTAATTCTAGGCCTAGTAGTTTCCGAGAAAATGGAAATAAACCAAATTATGCCATACTTTTAGCTGAAAATATGTAAAAATATGTATGTTATTGTGCGATACACATATTTTTTCTCAAAAACGGTAAGTCTGGCGTGGTTTTGACCATAACAAGATTTGTAGAGGCATTCATTACGAACATTTTAAACCAAAAATCTTAATTCTAGGCCTAGTAGTTTCCGAGAAAATGGAAATAAACCAAATTATGCCATACTTTTAGCTGAAAATATGTAAAAATATGTATGTTATTGTGCGATACACATATTTTTTCTCAAAAACGGTAAGTCTGGCGTGGTTTTGACCATAACAAGATTTGTAGAGGCATTCATTACGAACATTTTAAACCAAAAATCTTAATTCTAGGCCTAGTAGTTTCCGAGAAAATGAAAATAAACCAAATTATGCCATACTTTTAGCTAAAAATATGTATGTTATTGTGCGATACACATATTTTTTCTCAAAAACGGTAAGTCTGGCGTGGTTTTGACCATAACAAGATTTGTAGAGGCATTCATTACGAACATTTTAAAACCAAAAATCTTAATTCTAGGCCTAGTAGTTTCCGAGAAAATGGAAATAAACCAAATTATGCCATACTTTTAGCTGAAAATATGTAAAAATATGTATGTTATTGTGCGATACACATATTTTTTCTCAAAAACGGTAAGTCTGGCGTGGTTTTGACCATAACAAGATTTGTAGAGGCATTCATTACGAACATTTTAAACCAAAAATCTCAATTCTAGGCCTAGTAGTTTCCGAGAAAATGGAAATAAACCAAATTATGCCATACTTTTAGCTAAAAATATGTATGTTATTGTGCGATGCACATATTTTTTCTCAAAAACGGTAAGTCTGGCGTGGTTTTGACCATAACAAGATTTGTAGAGGCATTCATTACGAACATTTTAAACCAAAAATCTTAATTCTAGGCCTAGTAGTTTCCGAGAAAATGAAAATAAACCAAATTATGCCATACTTTTAGCTGAAAATATGTAAAAATATGTATGTTATTGTGCGATACACATATTTTTTCTCAAAAACGGTAAGTCTGGCGTGGTTTTGACCATAACAAGATTTGTAGAGGCATTCATTACGAACATTTTAAACCAAAAATCTTAATTCTAGGCCTAGTAGTTTCCGAGAAAATGGAAATAAACCAAATTATGCCATACTTTTAGCTGAAAATATGTAAAAATATGTATGTTATTGTGCGATACACATATTTTTTCTCAAAAACGGTAAGTCTGGCGTGGTTTTGACCATAACAAGATTTGTAGAGGCATTCATTACGAACATTTTAAACCAAAAATCTTAATTCTAGGCCTAGTAGTTTCCGAGAAAATGGAAATAAACCAAATTATGCCATACTTTTAGCTGAAAATATGTAAAAATATGTATGTTATTGTGCGATACACATATTTTTTCTCAAAAACGGTAAGTCTGGCGTGGTTTTGACCATAACAAGATTTGTAGAGGCATTCATTACGAACATTTTAAACCAAAAATCTTAATTCTAGGCCTAGTAGTTTCCGAGAAAATGAAAATAAACCAAATTATGCCATACTTTTAGCTAAAAATATGTATGTTATTGTGCGATGCACATATTTTTTCTCAAAAACGGTAAGTCTGGCGTGGTTTTGACCATAACAAGATTTGTAGAGGCATTCATTACGAACATTTTAAACCAAAAATCTTAATTCTAGGCCTAGTAGTTTCCGAGAAAATGAAAATAAACCAAATTATGCCATACTTTTAGCTAAAAATATGTATGTTATTGTGCGATGCACATATTTTTTCTCAAAAACGGTAAGTCTGGCGTGGTTTTGACCATAACAAGATTTGTAGAGGCATTCATTACGAACATTTTAAACCAAAAATCTTAATTCTAGGCCTAGTAGTTTCCGAGAAAATGGAAATAAACCAAATTATGCCATACTTTTAGCTGAAAATATGTAAAAATATGTATGTTATTGTGCGATACACATATTTTTTCTCAAAAACGGTAAGTCTGGTGTGGTTTTGACCATAACAAGATTTGTAGAGGCATTCATTACGAACATTTTAAACCAAAAATCTTAATTCTAGGCCTAGTAGTTTCCGAGAAAATGGAAATAAACCAAATTATGCCATACTTTTAGCTGAAAATATGTAAAAATATGTATGTTATTGTGCGATACACATATTTTTTCTCAAAAACGGTAAGTCTGGCGTGGTTTTGACCATAACAAGATTTGTAGAGGCATTCATTACGAACATTTTAAACCAAAAATCTTAATTCTAGGCCTAGTAGTTTCCGAGAAAATGGAAATAAACCAAATTATGCCATACTTTTAGCTGAAAATATGTAAAAATATGTATGTTATTGTGCGATACACATATTTTTTCTCAAAAACGGTAAGTCTGGCGTGGTTTTGACCATAACAAGATTTGTAGAGGCATTCATTACGAACATTTTAAACCAAAAATCTTAATTCTAGGCCTAGTAGTTTCCGAGAAAATGGAAATAAACCAAATTATGCCATACTTTTAGCTAAAAATATGTATGTTATTGTGCGATGCACATATTTTTTCTCAAAAACGGTAAGTCTGGCGTGGTTTTGACCATAACAAGATTTGTAGAGGCATTCATTACGAACATTTTAAACCAAAAATCTTAATTCTAGGCCTAGTAGTTTCCGAGAAAATGGAAATAAACCAAATTATGCCATACTTTTAGCTGAAAATATGTAAAAATATGTATGTTATTGTGCGATACACATATTTTTTCTCAAAAACGGTAAGTCTGGCGTGGTTTTGACCATAACAAGATTTGTAGAGGCATTCATTACGAACATTTTAAACCAAAAATCTTAATTCTAGGCCTAGTAGTTTCCGAGAAAATGGAAATAAACCAAATTATGCCATACTTTTAGCTGAAAATATGTAAAAATATGTATGTTATTGTGCGATACACATATTTTTTCTCAAAAACGGTAAGTCTGGCGTGGTTTTGACCATAACAAGATTTGTAGAGGCATTCATTACGAACATTTTAAACCAAAAATCTTAATTCTAGGCCTAGTAGTTTCCGAGAAAATGGAAATAAACCAAATTATGCCATACTTTTAGCTAAAAATATGTATGTTATTGTGCGATGCACATATTTTTTCTCAAAAAGGGTAAGTCTGGCGTGGTTTTGACCATAACAAGATTTGTAGAGGCATTCATTACGAACATTTTAAACCAAAAATCTTAATTCTAGGCCTAGTAGTTTCCGAGAAAATGGAAATAAACCAAATTATGCCATACTTTTAGCTAAAAATATGTATGTTATTGTGCGATGCACATATTTTTTCTCAAAAACGGTAAGTCTGGCGTGGTTTTGACCATAACAAGATTTGTAGAGGCATTCATTACGAACATTTTAAACCAAAAATCTTAATTCTAGGCCTAGTAGTTTCCGAGAAAATGGAAATAAACCAAATTATGCCATACTTTTAGCTGAAAATATGTAAAAATATGTATGTTATTGTGCGATACACATATTTTTTCTCAAAAACGGTAAGTCTGGCGTGGTTTTGACCATAACAAGATTTGTAGAGGCATTCATTACGAACATTTTAAACCAAAAATCTTAATTCTAGGCCTAGTAGTTTCCGAGAAAATGGAAATAAACCAAATTATGCCATACTTTTAGCTGAAAATATGTAAAAATATGTATGTTATTGTGCGATACACATATTTTTTCTCAAAAACGGTAAGTCTGGCGTGGTTTTGACCATAACAAGATTTGTAGAGGCATTCATTACGAACATTTTAAACCAAAAATCTTAATTCTAGGCCTAGTAGTTTCCGAGAAAATGGAAATAAACCAAATTATGCCATACTTTTAGCTGAAAATATGTAAAAATATGTATGTTATTGTGCGATACACATATTTTTTCTCAAAAACGGTAAGTCTGGCGTGGTTTTGACCATAACAAGATTTGTAGAGGCATTCATTACGAACATTTTAAACCAAAAATCTTAATTCTAGGCCTAGTAGTTTCCGAGAAAATGGAAATAAACCAAATTATGCCATACTTTTAGCTAAAAATATGTATGTTATTGTGCGATGCACATATTTTTTCTCAAAAACGGTAAGTCTGGCGTGGTTTTGACCATAACAAGATTTGTAGAGGCATTCATTACGAACATTTTAAACCAAAAATCTTAATTCTAGGCCTAGTAGTTTCCGAGAAAATGGAAATAAACCAAATTATGCCATACTTTTAGCTGAAAATATGTAAAAATATGTATGTTATTGTGCGATACACATATTTTTTCTCAAAAACGGTAAGTCTGGCGTGGTTTTGACCATAACAAGATTTGTAGAGGCATTCATTACGAACATTTTAAACCAAAAATCTTAATTCTAGGCCTAGTAGTTTCCGAGAAAATGGAAATAAACCAAATTATGCCATACTTTTAGCTGAAAATATGTAAAAATATGTATGTTATTGTGCGATACACATATTTTTTCTCAAAAACGGTAAGTCTGGCGTGGTTTTGACCATAACAAGATTTGTAGAGGCATTCATTACGAACATTTTAAACCAAAAATCTTAATTCTAGGCCTAGTAGTTTCCGAGAAAATGGAAATAAACCAAATTATGCCATACTTTTAGCTAAAAATATGTATGTTATTGTGCGATGCACATATTTTTTCTCAAAAAGGGTAAGTCTGGCGTGGTTTTGACCATAACAAGATTTGTAGAGGCATTCATTACGAACATTTTAAACCAAAAATCTTAATTCTAGGCCTAGTAGTTTCCGAGAAAATGGAAATAAACCAAATTATGCCATACTTTTAGCTAAAAATATGTATGTTATTGTGCGATGCACATATTTTTTCTCAAAAACGGTAAGTCTGGCGTGGTTTTGACCATAACAAGATTTGTAGAGGCATTCATTACGAACATTTTAAACCAAAAATCTTAATTCTAGGCCTAGTAGTTTCCGAGAAAATGAAAATAAACCAAATTATGCCATACTTTTAGCTAAAAATATGTATGTTATTGTGCGATGCACATATTTTTTCTCAAAAACGGTAAGTCTGGCGTGGTTTTGACCATAACAAGATTTGTAGAGGCATTCATTACGAACATTTTAAACCAAAAATCTTAATTCTAGGCCTAGTAGTTTCCGAGAAAATGAAAATAAACCAAATTATGCCATACTTTTAGCTAAAAATATGTATGTTATTGTGCGATGCACATATTTTTTCTCAAAAACGGTAAGTCTGGCGTGGTTTTGACCATAACAAGATTTGTAGAGGCATTCATTACGAACATTTTAAACCAAAAATCTTAATTCTAGGCCTAGTAGTTTCCGAGAAAATGGAAATAAACCAAATTATGCCATACTTTTAGCTAAAAATATGTATGTTATTGTGCGATGCACATATTTTTTCTCAAAAACGGTAAGTCTGGCGTGGTTTTGACCATAACAAGATTTGTAGAGGCATTCATTACGAACATTTTAAACCAAAAATCTTAATTCTAGGCCTAGTAGTTTCCGAGAAAATGGAAATAAACCAAATTATGCCATACTTTTAGCTAAAAATATGTATGTTATTGTGCGATGCACATATTTTTTCTCAAAAACGGTAAGTCTGGCGTGGTTTTGACCATAACAATATTTGTAGAGGCATTCATTACGAACATTTTAAACCAAAAATCTTAATTCTAGGCCTAGTAGTTTCCGAGAAAATGGAAATAAACCAAATTATGCCATACTTTTAGCTGAACATATGTAAAAATATGTATGTTATTGTGCGATACACATATTTTTTCTCAAAAAAGGTAAGTCTGGCGTGGTTTTGACCATAACAAGATTTGTAGAGGCATTCATTACGAACATTTTAAACCAAAAATCTTAATTCTAGGCCTAGTAGTTTCCGAGAAAATGGAAATAAACCAAATTATGCCATACTTTTAGCTAAAAATATGTATGTTATTGTGCGATGCACATATTTTTTCTCAAAAACGGTAAGTCTGGCGTGGTTTTGACCATAACAAGATTTGTAGAGGCATTCATTACGAACATTTTAAACCAAAAATCTTAATTCTAGGCCTAGTAGTTTCCGAGAAAATGGAAATAAACCAAATTATGCCATACTTTTAGCTTAAAATATGTAAAAATATGTATGTTATTGTGCGATACACATATTTTTTCTCAAAAACGGTAAGTCTGGCGTGGTTTTGACCATAACAAGATTTGTAGAGGCATTCATTACGAACATTTTAAACCAAAAATCTTAATTCTAGGCCTAGTAGTTTCCGAGAAAATGAAAATAAACCAAATTATGCCATACTTTTAGCTAAAAATATGTATGTTATTGTGCGATGCACATATTTTTTCTCAAAAACGGTAAGTCTGGCGTGGTTTTGACCATAACAAGATTTGTAGAGGCATTCATTACGAACATTTTAAACCAAAAATCTTAATTCTAGGCCTAGTAGTTTCCGAGAAAATGGAAATAAACCAAATTATGCCATACTTTTAGCTAAAAATATGTATGTTATTGTGCGATGCACATATTTTTTCTCAAAAACGGTAAGTCTGGCGTGGTTTTGACCATAACAAGATTTGTAGAGGCATTCATTACGAACATTTTAAACCAAAAATCTTAATTCTAGGCCTAGTAGTTTCCGAGAAAATGGAAATAAACCAAATTATGCCATACTTTTAGCTAAAAATATGTATGTTATTGTGCGATGCACATATTTTTTCTCAAAAACGGTAAGTCTGGCGTGGTTTTGACCATAACAATATTTGTAGAGGCATTCATTACGAACATTTTAAACCAAAAATCTTAATTCTAGGCCTAGTAGTTTCCGAGAAAATGGAAATAAACCAAATTATGCCATACTTTTAGCTGAAAATATGTAAAAATATGTATGTTATTGTGCGATACACATATTTTTTCTCAAAAAAGGTAAGTCTGGCGTGGTTTTGACCATAACAAGATTTGTAGAGGCATTCATTACGAACATTTTAAACCAAAAATCTTAATTCTAGGCCTAGTAGTTTCCGAGAAAATGGAAATAAACCAAATTATGCCATACTTTTAGCTAAAAATATGTATGTTATTGTGCGATGCACATATTTTTTCTCAAAAACGGTAAGTCTGGCGTGGTTTTGACCATAACAAGATTTGTAGAGGCATTCATTACGAACATTTTAAACCAAAAATCTTAATTCTAGGCCTAGTAGTTTCCGAGAAAATGGAAATAAACCAAATTATGCCATACTTTTAGCTGAAAATATGTAAAAATATGTATGTTATTGTGCGATACACATATTTTTTCTCAAAAACGGTAAGTCTGGCGTGGTTTTGACCATAACAAGATTTGTAGAGGCATTCATTACGAACATTTTAAACCAAAAATCTTAATTCTAGGCCTAGTAGTTTCCGAGAAAATGGAAATAAACCAAATTATGCCATACTTTTAGCTGAAAATATGTAAAAATATGTATGTTATTGTGCGATACACATATTTTTTCTCAAAAACGGTAAGTCTGGCGTGGTTTTGACCATAACAAGATTTGTAGAGGCATTCATTACGAACATTTTAAACCAAAAATCTTAATTCTAGGCCTAGTAGTTTCCGAGAAAATGGAAATAAACCAAATTATGCCATACTTTTAGCTAAAAATATGTATGTTATTGTGCGATGCACATATTTTTTCTCAAAAACGGTAAGTCTGGCGTGGTTTTGACCATAACAAGATTTGTAGAGGCATTCATTACGAACATTTTAAACCAAAAATCTTAATTCTAGGCCTAGTAGTTTCCGAGAAAATGGAAATAAACCAAATTATGCCATACTTTTAGCTAAAAATATGTATGTTATTGTGCGATGCACATATTTTTTCTCAAAAAGGGTAAGTCTGGCGTGGTTTTGACCATAACAAGATTTGTAGAGGCATTCATTACGAACATTTTAAACCAAAAATCTTAATTCTAGGCCTAGTAGTTTCCGAGAAAATGGAAATAAACCAAATTATGCCATACTTTTAGCTAAAAATATGTATGTTATTGTGCGATGCACATATTTTTTCTCAAAAACGGTAAGTCTGGCGTGGTTTTGACCATAACAAGATTTGTAGAGGCATTCATTACGAACATTTTAAACCAAAAATCTTAATTCTAGGCCTAGTAGTTTCCGAGAAAATGGAAATAAACCAAATTATGCCATACTTTTAGCTGAAAATATGTAAAAATATGTATGTTATTGTGCGATACACATATTTTTTCTCAAAAACGGTAAGTCTGGCGTGGTTTTGACCATAACAAGATTTGTAGAGGCATTCATTACGAACATTTTAAACCAAAAATCTTAATTCTAGGCCTAGTAGTTTCCGAGAAAATGAAAATAAACCAAATTATGCCATACTTTTAGCTAAAAATATGTATGTTATTGTGCGATGCACATATTTTTTCTCAAAAACGGTAAGTCTGGCGTGGTTTTGACCATAACAAGATTTGTAGAGGCATTCATTACGAACATTTTAAACCAAAAATCTTAATTCTAGGCCTAGTAGTTTCCGAGAAAATGAAAATAAACCAAATTATGCCATACTTTTAGCTAAAAATATGTATGTTATTGTGCGATGCACATATTTTTTCTCAAAAACGGTAAGTCTGGCGTGGTTTTGACCATAACAAGATTTGTAGAGGCATTCATTACGAACATTTTAAACCAAAAATCTTAATTCTAGGCCTAGTAGTTTCCGAGAAAATGAAAATAAACCAAATTATGCCATACTTTTAGCTAAAAATATGTATGTTATTGTGCGATGCACATATTTTTTCTCAAAAACGGTAAGTCTGGCGTGGTTTTGACCATAACAAGATTTGTAGAGGCATTCATTACGAACATTTTAAACCAAAAATCTTAATTCTAGGCCTAGTAGTTTCCGAGAAAATGGAAATAAACCAAATTATGCCATACTTTTAGCTAAAAATATGTATGTTATTGTGCGATGCACATATTTTTTCTCAAAAACGGTAAGTCTGGCGTGGTTTTGACCATAACAAGATTTGTAGAGGCATTCATTACGAACATATTAAACCAAAAATCTTAATTCTAGGCCTAGTAGTTTCCGAGAAAATGGAAATAAACCAAATTATGCCATACTTTTAGCTGAAAATATGTAAAAATATGTATGTTATTGTGCGATACACATATTTTTTCTCAAAAACGGTAAGTCTGGCGTGGTTTTGACCATAACAAGATTTGTAGAGGCATTCATTACGAACATTTTAAACCAAAAATCTTAATTCTAGGCCTAGTAGTTTCCGAGAAAATGGAAATAAACCAAATTATGCCATACTTTTAGCTAAAAATATGTATGTTATTGTGCGATGCACATATTTTTTCTCAAAAACGGTAAGTCTGGCGTGGTTTTGACCATAACAAGATTTGTAGAGGCATTCATTACGAACATTTTAAACCAAAAATCTTAATTCTAGGCCTAGTAGTTTCCGAGAAAATGGAAATAAACCAAATTATGCCATACTTTTAGCTGAAAATATGTAAAAATATGTATGTTATTGTGCGATACACATATTTTTTCTCAAAAACGGTAAGTCTGGCGTGGTTTTGACCATAACAAGATTTGTAGAGGCATTCATTACGAACATTTTAAACCAAAAATCTTAATTCTAGGCCTAGTAGTTTCCGAGAAAATGAAAATAAACCAAATTATGCCATACTTTTAGCTAAAAATATGTATGTTATTGTGCGATGCACATATTTTTTCTCAAAAACGGTAAGTCTGGCGTGGTTTTGACCATAACAAGATTTGTAGAGGCATTCATTACGAACATTTTAAACCAAAAATCTTAATTCTAGGCCTAGTAGTTTCCGAGAAAATGGAAATAAACCAAATTATGCCATACTTTTAGTTAAAAATATGTATGTTATTGTGCGATGCACATATTTTTTCTCAAAAAGGGTAAGTCTGGCGTGGTTTTGACCATAACAAGATTTGTAGAGGCATTCATTACGAACATTTTAAACCAAAAATCTTAATTCTAGGCCTAGTAGTTTCCGAGAAAATGGAAATAAACCAAATTATGCCATACTTTTAGCTAAAAATATGTATGTTATTGTGCGATGCACATATTTTTTCTCAAAAAGGGTAAGTCTGGCGTGGTTTTGACCATAACAAGATTTGTAGAGGCATTCATTACGAACATTTTAAACCAAAAATCTTAATTCTAGGCCTAGTAGTTTCCGAGAAAATGGAAATAAACCAAATTATGCCATACTTTTAGCTAAAAATATGTATGTTATTGTGCGATGCACATATTTTTTCTCAAAAACGGTAAGTCTGGCGTGGTTTTGACCATAACAAGATTTGTAGAGGCATTCATTACGAACATTTTAAACCAAAAATCTTAATTCTAGGCCTAGTAGTTTCCGAGAAAATGAAAATAAACCAAATTATGCCATACTTTTAGCTAAAAATATGTATGTTATTGTGCGATGCACATATTTTTTCTCAAAAACGGTAAGTCTGGCGTGGTTTTGACCATAACAAGATTTGTAGAGGCATTCATTACGAACATTTTAAACCAAAAATCTTAATTCTAGGCCTAGTAGTTTCCGAGAAAATGGAAATAAACCAAATTATGCCATACTTTTAGCTAAAAATATGTATGTTATTGTGCGATGCACATATTTTTTCTCAAAAAGGGTAAGTCTGGCGTGGTTTTGACCGTAACAAGATTTGTAGAGGCATTCATTACGAACATTTTAAACCAAAAATCTTAATTCTAGGCCTAGTAGTTTCCGAGAAAATGAAAATAAACCAAATTATGCCATACTTTTAGCTAAAAATATGTATGTTATTGTGCGATGCACATATTTTTTCTCAAAAACGGTAAGTCTGGCGTGGTTTTGACCATAACAAGATTTGTAGAGGCATTCATTACGAACATTTTAAACCAAAAATCTTAATTCTAGGCCTAGCAGTTTCCGAGAAAATGGAAATAAACCAAATTATGCCATACTTTTAGCTAAAAATATGTATGTTATTGTGCGATGCACATATTTTTTCTCAAAAAGGGTAAGTCTGGCGTGGTTTTGACCATAACAAGATTTGTAGAGGCATTCATTACGAACATTTTAAACCAAAAATCTTAATTCTAGGCCTAGTAGTTTCCGAGAAAATGGAAATAAACCAAATTATGCCATACTTTTAGCTAAAAATATGTATGTTATTGTGCGATGCACATATTTTTTCTCAAAAACGGTAAGTCTGGCGTGGTTTTGACCATAACAAGATTTGTAGAGGCATTCATTACGAACATTTTAAACCAAAAATCTTAATTCTAGGCCTAGTAGTTTCCGAGAAAATGGAAATAAACCAAATTATGCCATACTTTTAGCTAAAAATATGTATGTTATTGTGCGATGCACATATTTTTTCTCAAAAACGGTAAGTCTGGCGTGGTTTTGACCATAACAAGATTTGTAGAGGCATTCATTACGAACATTTTAAACCAAAAATCTTAATTCTAGGCCTAGTAGTTTCCGAGAAAATGAAAATAAACCAAATTATGCCATACTTTTAGCTAAAAATATGTATGTTATTGTGCGATGCACATATTTTTTCTCAAAAACGGTAAGTCTGGCGTGGTTTTGACCATAACAAGATTTGTAGAGGCATTCATTACGAACATTTTAAACCAAAAATCTTAATTCTAGGCCTAGTAGTTTCCGAGAAAATGGAAATAAACCAAATTATGCCATACTTTTAGCTAAAAATATGTATGTTATTGTGCGATGCACATATTTTTTCTCAAAAAGGGTAAGTCTGGCGTGGTTTTGACCATAACAAGATTTGTAGAGGCATTCATTACGAACATTTTAAACCAAAAATCTTAATTCTAGGCCTAGTAGTTTCCGAGAAAATGAAAATAAACCAAATTATGCCATACTTTTAGCTAAAAATATGTATGTTATTGTGCGATGCACATATTTTTTCTCAAAAACGGTAAGTCTGGCGTGGTTTTGACCATAACAAGATTTGTAGAGGCATTCATTACGAACATTTTAAACCAAAAATCTTAATTCTAGGCCTAGTAGTTTCCGAGAAAATGGAAATAAACCAAATTATGCCATACTTTTAGCTAAAAATATGTATGTTATTGTGCGATGCACATATTTTTTCTCAAAAAGGGTAAGTCTGGCGTGGTTTTGACCATAACAAGATTTGTAGAGGCATTCATTACGAACATTTTAAACCAAAAATCTTAATTCTAGGCCTAGTAGTTTCCGAGAAAATGGAAATAAACCAAATTATGCCATACTTTTAGCTAAAAATATGTATGTTATTGTGCGATGCACATATTTTTTCTCAAAAAGGGTAAGTCTGGCGTGGTTTTGACCATAACAAGATTTGTAGAGGCATTCATTACGAACATTTTAAACCAAAAATCTTAATTCTAGGCCTAGTAGTTTCCGAGAAAATGGAAATAAACCAAATTATGCCATACTTTTAGCTAAAAATATGTATGTTATTGTGCGATGCACATATTTTTTCTCAAAAACGGTAAGTCTGGCGTGGTTTTGACCATAACAAGATTTGTAGAGGCATTCATTACGAACATTTTAAACCAAAAATCTTAATTCTAGGCCTAGTAGTTTCCGAGAAAATGGAAATAAACCAAATTATGCCATACTTTTAGCTGAAAATATGTAAAAATATGTATGTTATTGTGCGATACACATATTTTTTCTCAAAAACGGTAAGTCTGGCGTGGTTTTGACCATAACAAGATTTGTAGAGGCATTCATTACGAACATTTTAAACCAAAAATCTTAATTCTAGGCCTAGTAGTTTCCGAGAAAATGAAAATAAACCAAATTATGCCATACTTTTAGCTAAAAATATGTATGTTATTGTGCGATGCACATATTTTTTCTCAAAAACGGTAAGTCTGGCGTGGTTTTGACCATAACAAGATTTGTAGAGGCATTCATTACGAACATTTTAAACCAAAAATCTTAATTCTAGGCCTAGTAGTTTCCGAGAAAATGAAAATAAACCAAATTATGCCATACTTTTAGCTAAAAATATGTATGTTATTGTGCGATGCACATATTTTTTCTCAAAAACGGTAAGTCTGGCGTGGTTTTGACCATAACAAGATTTGTAGAGGCATTCATTACGAACATTTTAAACCAAAAATCTTAATTCTAGGCCTAGTAGTTTCCGAGAAAATGAAAATAAACCAAATTATGCCATACTTTTAGCTAAAAATATGTATGTTATTGTGCGATGCACATATTTTTTCTCAAAAACGGTAAGTCTGGCGTGGTTTTGACCATAACAAGATTTGTAGAGGCATTCATTACGAACATTTTAAACCAAAAATCTTAATTCTAGGCCTAGTAGTTTCCGAGAAAATGGAAATAAACCAAATTATGCCATACTTTTAGCTAAAAATATGTATGTTATTGTGCGATGCACATATTTTTTCTCAAAAACGGTAAGTCTGGCGTGGTTTTGACCATAACAAGATTTGTAGAGGCATTAATTACGAACATTTTAAACCAAAAATCTTAATTCTAGGCCTAGTAGTTTCCGAGAAAATGGAAATAAACCAAATTATGCCATACTTTTAGCTGAAAATATGTAAAAATATGTATGTTATTGTGCGATACACATATTTTTTCTCAAAAACGGTAAGTCTGGCGTGGTTTTGACCATAACAAGATTTGTAGAGGCATTCATTACGAACATTTTAAACCAAAAATCTTAATTCTAGGCCTAGTAGTTTCCGAGAAAATGGAAATAAACCAAATTATGCCATACTTTTAGCTAAAAATATGTATGTTATTGTGCGATGCACATATTTTTTCTCAAAAACGGTAAGTCTGGCGTGGTTTTGACCATAACAAGATTTGTAGAGGCATTCATTACGAACATTTTAAACCAAAAATCTTAATTCTAGGCCTAGTAGTTTCCGAGAAAATGGAAATAAACCAAATTATGCCATACTTTTAGCTAAAAATATGTATGTTATTGTGCGATGCACATATTTTTTCTCAAAAACGGTAAGTCTGGCGTGGTTTTGACCATAACAAGATTTGTAGAGGCATTCATTACGAACATTTTAAACCAAAAATCTTAATTCTAGGCCTAGTAGTTTCCGAGAAAATGGAAATAAACCAAATTATGCCATACTTTTAGCTAAAAATATGTATGTTATTGTGCGATGCACATATTTTTTCTCAAAAACGGTAAGTCTGGCGTGGTTTTGACCATAACAAGATTTGTAGAGGCATTCATTACGAACATTTTAAACCAAAAATCTTAATTCTAGGCCTAGTAGTTTCCGAGAAAATGGAAATAAACCAAATTATGCCATACTTTTAGCTGAAAATATGTAAAAATATATATGTTATTGTGCGATACACATATTTTTTCTCAAAAACGGTAAGTCTGGCGTGGTTTTGACCATAACAAGATTTGTAGAGGCATTCATTACGAACATTTTAAACCAAAAATCTTAATTCTAGGCCTAGTAGTTTCCGAGAAAATGGAAATAAACCAAATTATGCCATACTTTTAGCTGAAAATATGTAAAAATATGTATGTTATTGTGCGATACACATATTTTTTCTCAAAAACGGTAAGTCTGGCGTGGTTTTGACCATAACAAGATTTGTAGAGGCATTCATTACGAACATTTTAAACCAAAAATCTTAATTCTAGGCCTAGTAGTTTCCGAGAAAATGGAAATAAACCAAATTATGCCATACTTTTAGCTGAAAATATGTAAAAATATGTATGTTATTGTGCGATACACATATTTTTTCTCAAAAACGGTAAGTCTGGCGTGGTTTTGACCATAACAAGATTTGTAGAGGCATTCATTACGAACATTTTAAACCAAAAATCTTAATTCTAGGCCTAGTAGTTTCCGAGAAAATGGAAATAAACCAAATTATGCCATACTTTTAGCTGAAAATATGTAAAAATATGTATGTTATTGTGCGATGCACATATTTTTTCTCAAAAACGGTAAGTCTGGCGTGGTTTTGACCATAACAAGATTTGTAGAGGCATTCATTACGAACATTTTAAACCAAAAATCTTAATTCTAGGCCTAGTAGTTTCCGAGAAAATGAAAATAAACCAAATTATGCCATACTTTTAGCTAAAAATATGTATGTTATTGTGCGATGCACATATTTTTTCTCAAAACGGTAAGTCTGGCGTGGTTTTGACCATAACAAGATTTGTAGAGGCATTCATTACGAACATTTTAAACCAAAAATCTTAATTCTAGGCCTAGTAGTTTCCGAGAAAATGGAAATAAACCAAATTATGCCATACTTTTAGCTAAAAATATGTATGTTATTGTGCGATGCACATATTTTTTCTCAAAAACGGTAAGTCTGGCGTGGTTTTGACCATAACAAGATTTGTAGAGGCATTCATTACGAACATTTTAAACCAAAAATCTTAATTCTAGGCCTAGTAGTTTCCGAGAAAATGGAAATAAACCAAATTATGCCATACTTTTAGCTAAAAATATGTATGTTATTGTGCGATGCACATATTTTTTCTCAAAAACGGTAAGTCTGGCGTGGTTTTGACCATAACAAGATTTGTAGAGGCATTCATTACGAACATTTTAAACCAAAAATCTTAATTCTAGGCCTAGTAGTTTCCGAGAAAATGGAAATAAACCAAATTATGCCATACTTTTAGCTAAAAATATGTATGTTATTGTGCGATGCACATATTTTTTCTCAAAAACGGTAAGTCTGGCGTGGTTTTGACCATAACAAGATTTGTAGAGGCATTCATTACGAACATTTTAAACCAAAAATCTTAATTCTAGGCCTAGTAGTTTCCGAGAAAATGGAAATAAACCAAATTATGCCATACTTTTAGCTGAAAATATGTAAAAATATATATGTTATTGTGCGATACACATATTTTTTCTCAAAAACGGTAAGTCTGGCGTGGTTTTGACCATAACAAGATTTGTAGAGGCATTCATTACGAACATTTTAAACCAAAAATCTTAATTCTAGGCCTAGTAGTTTCCGAGAAAATGGAAATAAACCAAATTATGCCATACTTTTAGCTGAAAATATGTAAAAATATGTATGTTATTGTGCGATACACATATTTTTTCTCAAAAACGGTAAGTCTGGCGTGGTTTTGACCATAACAAGATTTGTAGAGGCATTCATTACGAACATTTTAAACCAAAAATCTTAATTCTAGGCCTAGTAGTTTCCGAGAAAATGGAAATAAACCAAATTATGCCATACTTTTAGCTGAAAATATGTAAAAATATGTATGTTATTGTGCGATACACATATTTTTTCTCAAAAACGGTAAGTCTGGCGTGGTTTTGACCATAACAAGATTTGTAGAGGCATTCATTACGAACATTTTAAACCAAAAATCTTAATTCTAGGCCTAGTAGTTTCCGAGAAAATGGAAATAAACCAAATTATGCCATACTTTTAGCTAAAAATATGTATGTTATTGTGCGATGCACATATTTTTTCTCAAAAACGGTAAGTCTGGCGTGGTTTTGACCATAACAAGATTTGTAGAGGCATTCATTACGAACATTTTAAACCAAAAATCTTAATTCTAGGCCTAGTAGTTTCCGAGAAAATGGAAATAAACCAAATTATGCCATACTTTTAGCTAAAAATATGTATGTTATTGTGCGATGCACATATTTTTTCTCAAAAACGGTAAGTCTGGCGTGGTTTTGACCATAACAAGATTTGTAGAGGCATTCATTACGAACATTTTAAACCAAAAATCTTAATTCTAGGCCTAGTAGTTTCCGAGAAAATGGAAATAAACCAAATTATGCCATACTTTTAGCTGAAAATATGTAAAAATATGTATGTTATTGTGCGATGCACATATTTTTTCTCAAAAACGGTAAGTCTGGCGTGGTTTTGACCATAACAAGATTTGTAGAGGCATTCATTACGAACATTTTAAACCAAAAATCTTAATTCTAGGCCTAGTAGTTTCCGAGAAAATGAAAATAAACCAAATTATGCCATACTTTTAGCTAAAAATATGTATGTTATTGTGCGATGCACATATTTTTTCTCAAAAACGGTAAGTCTGGCGTGGTTTTGACCATAACAAGATTTGTAGAGGCATTCATTACGAACATTTTAAACCAAAAATCTTAATTCTAGGCCTAGTAGTTTCCGAGAAAATGGAAATAAACCAAATTATGCCATACTTTTAGCTAAAAATATGTATGTTATTGTGCGATGCACATATTTTTTCTCAAAAACGGTAAGTCTGGCGTGGTTTTGACCATAACAAGATTTGTAGAGGCATTCATTACGAACATTTTAAACCAAAAATCTTAATTCTAGGCCTAGTAGTTTCCGAGAAAATGGAAATAAACCAAATTATGCCATACTTTTAGCTGAAAATATGTAAAAATATGTATGTTATTGTGCGATACACATATTTTTTCTCAAAAACGGTAAGTCTGGCGTGGTTTTGACCATAACAAGATTTGTAGAGGCATTCATTACGAACATTTTAAACCAAAAATCTTAATTCTAGGCCTAGTAGTTTCCGAGAAAATGGAAATAAACCAAATTATGCCATACTTTTAGCTAAAAATATGTATGTTATTGTGCGATGCACATATTTTTTCTCAAAAACGGTAAGTCTGGCGTGGTTTTGACCATAACAAGATTTGTAGAGGCATTCATTACGAACATTTTAAACCAAAAATCTTAATTCTAGGCCTAGTAGTTTCCGAGAAAATGAAAATAAACCAAATTATGCCATACTTTTAGCTGAAAATATGTAAAAATATGTATGTTATTGTGCGATGCACATATTTTATGTATGTTATTGTGCGATGCACATATTTTTTCTCAAAAACGGTAAGTCTGGCGTGGTTTTGACCATAACAAGATTTGTAGAGGCATTCATTACGAACATTTTAAACCAAAAAGCTTAATTCTAGGCCTAGTAGTTTCCGAGAAAATGGAAATAAACCAAATTATGCCATACTTTTAGCTAAAAATATGTATGTTATTGTGCGATGCACATATTTTTTCTCAAAAACGGTAAGTCTGGCGTGGTTTTGACCATAACAAGATTTGTAGAGGCATTCATTACGAACATTTTAAACCAAAAATCTTAATTCTAGGCCTAGTAGTTTCCGAGAAAATGGAAATAAACCAAATTATGCCATACTTTTAGCTAAAAATATGTATGTTATTGTGCGATGCACATATTTTTTCTCAAAAAGGGTAAGTCTGGCGTGGTTTTGACCATAACAAGATTTGTAGAGGCATTCATTACGAACATTTTAAACCAAAAATCTTAATTCTAGGCCTAGTAGTTTCCGAGAAAATGGAAATAAACCAAATTATGCCATACTTTTAGCTAAAAATATGTATGTTATTGTGCGATGCACATATTTTTTCTCAAAAACGGTAAGTCTGGCGTGGTTTTGACCATAACAAGATTTGTAGAGGCATTCATTACGAACATTTTAAACCAAAAATCTTAATTCTAGGCCTAGTAGTTTCCGAGAAAATGGAAATAAACCAAATTATGCCATACTTTTAGCTGAAAATATGTAAAAATATGTATGTTATTGTGCGATACACATATTTTTTCTCAAAAACGGTAAGTCTGGCGTGGTTTTGACCATAACAAGATTTGTAGAGGCATTCATTACGAACATTTTAAACCAAAAATCTTAATTCTAGGCCTAGTAGTTTCCGAGAAAATGAAAATAAACCAAATTATGCCATACTTTTAGCTAAAAATATGTATGTTATTGTGCGATGCACATATTTTTTCTCAAAAACGGTAAGTCTGGCGTGGTTTTGACCATAACAAGATTTGTAGAGGCATTCATTACGAACATTTTAAACCAAAAATCTTAATTCTAGGCCTAGTAGTTTCCGAGAAAATGAAAATAAACCAAATTATGCCATACTTTTAGCTAAAAATATGTATGTTATTGTGCGATGCACATATTTTTTCTCAAAAACGGTAAGTCTGGCGTGGTTTTGACCATAACAAGATTTGTAGAGGCATTCATTACGAACATTTTAAACCAAAAATCTTAATTCTAGGCCTAGTAGTTTCCGAGAAAATGAAAATAAACCAAATTATGCCATACTTTTAGCTAAAAATATGTATGTTATTGTGCGATGCACATATTTTTTCTCAAAAACGGTAAGTCTGGCGTGGTTTTGACCATAACAAGATTTGTAGAGGCATTCATTACGAACATTTTAAACCAAAAATCTTAATTCTAGGCCTAGTAGTTTCCGAGAAAATGGAAATAAACCAAATTATGCCATACTTTTAGCTAAAAATATGTATGTTATTGTGCGATGCACATATTTTTTCTCAAAAACGGTAAGTCTGGCGTGGTTTTGACCATAACAAGATTTGTAGAGGCATTCATTACGAACATTTTAAACCAAAAATCTTAATTCTAGGCCTAGTAGTTTCCGAGAAAATGGAAATAAACCAAATTATGCCATACTTTTAGCTGAAAATATGTAAAAATATGTATGTTATTGTGCGATACACATATTTTTTCTCAAAAACGGTAAGTCTGGCGTGGTTTTGACCATAACAAGATTTGTAGAGGCATTCATTACGAACATTTTAAACCAAAAATCTTAATTCTAGGCCTAGTAGTTTCCGAGAAAATGGAAATAAACCAAATTATGCCATACTTTTAGCTAAAAATATGTATGTTATTGTGCGATGCACATATTTTTTCTCAAAAACGGTAAGTCTGGCGTGGTTTTGACCATAACAAGATTTGTAGAGGCATTCATTACGAACATTTTAAACCAAAAATCTTAATTCTAGGCCTAGTAGTTTCCGAGAAAATGGAAATAAACCAAATTATGCCATACTTTTAGCTAAAAATATGTATGTTATTGTGCGATGCACATATTTTTTCTCAAAAACGGTAAGTCTGGCGTGGTTTTGACCATAACAAGATTTGTAGAGGCATTCATTACGAACATTTTAAACCAAAAATCTTAATTCTAGGCCTAGTAGTTTCCGAGAAAATGGAAATAAACCAAATTATGCCATACTTTTAGCTAAAAATATGTATGTTATTGTGCGATGCACATATTTTTTCTCAAAAACGGTAAGTCTGGCGTGGTTTTGACCATAACAAGATTTGTAGAGGCATTCATTACGAACATTTTAAACCAAAAATCTTAATTCTAGGCCTAGTAGTTTCCGAGAAAATGGAAATAAACCAAATTATGCCATACTTTTAGCTGAAAATATGTAAAAATATGTATGTTATTGTGCGATACACATATTTTTTCTCAAAAACGGTAAGTCTGGCGTGGTTTTGACCATAACAAGATTTGTAGAGGCATTCATTACGAACATTTTAAACCAAAAATCTTAATTCTAGGCCTAGTAGTTTCCGAGAAAATGGAAATAAACCAAATTATGCCATACTTTTAGCTGAAAATATGTAAAAATATGTATGTTATTGTGCGATACACATATTTTTTCTCAAAAACGGTAAGTCTGGCGTGGTTTTGACCATAACAAGATTTGTAGAGGCATTCATTACGAACATTTTAAACCAAAAATCTTAATTCTAGGCCTAGTAGTTTCCGAGAAAATGGAAATAAACCAAATTATGCCATACTTTTAGCTGAAAATATGTAAAAATATGTATGTTATTGTGCGATACACATATTTTTTCTCAAAAACGGTAAGTCTGGCGTGGTTTTGACCATAACAAGATTTGTAGAGGCATTCATTACGAACATTTTAAACCAAAAATCTTAATTCTAGGCCTAGTAGTTTCCGAGAAAATGGAAATAAACCAAATTATGCCATACTTTTAGCTGAAAATATGTAAAAATATGTATGTTATTGTGCGATGCACATATTTTTTCTCAAAAACGGTAAGTCTGGCGTGGTTTTGACCATAACAAGATTTGTAGAGGCATTCATTACGAACATTTTAAACCAAAAATCTTAATTCTAGGCCTAGTAGTTTCCGAGAAAATGAAAATAAACCAAATTATGCCATACTTTTAGCTAAAAATATGTATGTTATTGTGCGATGCACATATTTTTTCTCAAAAACGGTAAGTCTGGCGTGGTTTTGACCATAACAAGATTTGTAGAGGCATTCATTACGAACATTTTAAACCAAAAATCTTAATTCTAGGCCTAGTAGTTTCCGAGAAAATGGAAATAAACCAAATTATGCCATACTTTTAGCTGAAAATATGTAAAAATATGTATGTTATTGTGCGATACACATATTTTTTCTCAAAAACGGTAAGTCTGGCGTGGTTTTGACCATAACAAGATTTGTAGAGGCATTCATTACGAACATTTTAAACCAAAAATCTTAATTCTAGGCCTAGTAGTTTCCGAGAAAATGGAAATAAACCAAATTATGCCATACTTTTAGCTAAAAATATGTATGTTATTGTGCGATGCACATATTTTTTCTCAAAAACGGTAAGTCTGGCGTGGTTTTGACCATAACAAGATTTGTAGAGGCATTCATTACGAACATTTTAAACCAAAAATCTTAATTCTAGGCCTAGTAGTTTCCGAGAAAATGGAAATAAACCAAATTATGCCATACTTTTAGCTGAAAATATGTAAAAATATGTATGTTATTGTGCGATACACATATTTTTTCTCAAAAACGGTAAGTCTGGCGTGGTTTTGACCATAACAAGATTTGTAGAGGCATTCATTACGAACATTTTAAACCAAAAATCTTAATTCTAGGCCTAGTAGTTTCCGAGAAAATGGAAATAAACCAAATTATGCCATACTTTTAGCTGAAAATATGTAAAAATATGTATGTTATTGTGCGATACACATATTTTTTCTCAAAAACGGTAGGTCTGGCGTGGTTTTGACCATAACAAGATTTGTAGAGGCATTCATTACGAACATTTTAAACCAAAAATCTTAATTCTAGGCCTAGTAGTTTCCGAGAAAATGGAAATAAACCAAATTATGCCATACTTTTAGCTGAAAATATGTAAAAATATGTATGTTATTGTGCGATACACATATTTTTTCTCAAAAACGGTAAGTCTGGCGTGGTTTTGACCATAACAAGATTTGTAGAGGCATTCATTACGAACATTTTAAACCAAAAATCTTAATTCTAGGCCTAGTAGTTTCCGAGAAAATGGAAATAAACCAAATTATGCCATACTTTTAGCTGAAAATATGTAAAAATATGTATGTTATTGTGCGATACACATATTTTTTCTCAAAAACGGTAAGTCTGGCGTGGTTTTGACCATAACAAGATTTGTAGAGGCATTCATTACGAACATTTTAAACCAAAAATCTTAATTCTAGGCCTAGTAGTTTCCGAGAAAATGGAAATAAACCAAATTATGCCATACTTTTAGCTGAAAATATGTAAAAATATGTATGTTATTGTGCGATACACATATTTTTTCTCAAAAACGGTAAGTCTGGCGTGGTTTTGACCATAACAAGATTTGTAGAGGCATTCATTACGAACATTTTAAACCAAAAATCTTAATTCTAGGCCTAGTAGTTTCCGAGAAAATGGAAATAAACCAAATTATGCCATACTTTTAGCTGAAAATATGTAAAAATATGTATGTTATTGTGCGATACACATATTTTTTCTCAAAAACGGTAAGTCTGGCGTGGTTTTGACCATAACAAGATTTGTAGAGGCATTCATTACGAACATTTTAAACCAAAAATCTTAATTCCAGGCCTAGTAGTTTCCGAGAAAATGGAAATAAACCAAATTATGCCATACTTTTAGCTAAAAATATGTATGTTATTGTGCGATGCACATATTTTTTCTCAAAAACGGTAAGTCTGGCGTGGTTTTGACCATAACAAGATTTGTAGAGGCATTCATTACGAACATTTTAAACCAAAAATCTTAATTCTAGGCCTAGTAGTTTCCGAGAAAATGAAAATAAACCAAATTATGCCATACTTTTAGCTGAAAATATGTAAAAATATGTATGTTATTGTGCGATACACATATTTTTTCTCAAAAACGGTAAGTCTGGCGTGGTTTTGACCATAACAAGATTTGTAGAGGCATTCATTACGAACATTTTAAACCAAAAATCTTAATTCTAGGCCTAGTAGTTTCCGAGAAAATGGAAATAAACCAAATTATGCCATACTTTTAGCTGAAAATATGTAAAAATATGTATGTTATTGTGCGATACACATATTTTTTCTCAAAAACGGTAAGTCTGGCGTGGTTTTGACCATAACAAGATTTGTAGAGGCATTCATTACGAACATTTTAAACCAAAAATCTTAATTCTAGGCCTAGTAGTTTCCGAGAAAATGGAAATAAACCAAATTATGCCATACTTTTAGCTAAAAATATGTATGTTATTGTGCGATGCACATATTTTTTCTCAAAAACGGTAAGTCTGGCGTGGTTTTGACCATAACAAGATTTGTAGAGGCATTCATTACGAACATTTTAAACCAAAAATCTTAATTCTAGGCCTAGTAGTTTCCGAGAAAATGAAAATAAACCAAATTATGCCATACTTTTAGCTAAAAATATGTATGTTATTGTGCGATGCACATATTTTTTCTCAAAAACGGTAAGTCTGGCGTGGTTTTGACCATAACAAGATTTGTAGAGGCATTCATTACGAACATTTTAAACCAAAAATCTTAATTCTAGGCCTAGTAGTTTCCGAGAAAATGGAAATAAACCAAATTATGCCATACTTTTAGCTGAAAATATGTATGTTATTGTGCGATACACATATTTTTTCTCAAAAACGGTAAGTCTGGCGTGGTTTTGACCATAACAAGATTTGTAGAGGCATTCATTACGAACATTTTAAACCAAAAATCTTAATTCTAGGCCTAGTAGTTTCCGAGAAAATGGAAATAAACCAAATTATGCCATACTTTTAGCTAAAAATATGTATGTTATTGTGCGATGCACATATTTTTTCTCAAAAACGGTAAGTCTGGCGTGGTTTTGACCATAACAAGATTTGTAGAGGCATTCATTACGAACATTTTAAACCAAAAATCTTAATTCTAGGCCTAGTAGTTTCCGAGAAAATGGAAATAAACCAAATTATGCCATACTTTTAGCTGAAAATATGTAAAAATATGTATGTTATTGTGCGATACACATATTTTTTCTCAAAAACGGTAAGTCTGGCGTGGTTTTGACCATAACAAGATTTGTAGAGGCATTCATTACGAACATTTTAAACCAAAAATCTTAATTCTATGCCTAGTAGTTTCCGAGAAAATGGAAATAAACCAAATTATGCCATACTTTTAGCTGAAAATATGTAAAAATATGTATGTTATTGTGCGATACACATATTTTTTCTCAAAAACGGTAAGTCTGGCGTGGTTTTGACCATAACAAGATTTGTAGAGGCATTCATTACGAACATTTTAAACCAAAAATCTTAATTCTAGGCCTAGTAGTTTCCGAGAAAATGAAAATAAACCAAATTATGCCATACTTTTAGCTAAAAATATGTATGTTATTGTGCGATGCACATATTTTTTCTCAAAAAGGGTAAGTCTGGCGTGTTTTTGACCATAACAAGATTTGTAGAGGCATTCATTACGAACATTTTAAACCAAAAATCTTAATTCTAGGCCTAGTAGTTTCCGAGAAAATGGAAATAAACCAAATTATGCCATACTTTTAGCTGAAAATATGTAAAAATATGTATGTTATTGTGCGATACACATATTTTTTCTCAAAAACGGTAAGTCTGGCGGGGTTTTGACCATAACAAGATTTGTAGAGGCATTCATTACGAACATTTTAAACCAAAAATCTTAATTCTAGGCCTAGTAGTTTCCGAGAAAATGGAAATAAACCAAATTATGCCATACTTTTAGCTGAAAATATGTAAAAATATGTATGTTATTGTGCGATACACATATTTTTTCTCAAAAACGGTAAGTCTGGCGTGGTTTTGACCATAACAAGATTTGTAGAGGCATTCATTACGAACATTTTAAACCAAAAATCTTAATTCTAGGCCTAGTAGTTTCCGAGAAAATGAAAATAAACCAAATTATGCCATACTTTTAGCTAAAAATATGTATGTTATTGTGCGATGCACATATTTTTTCTCAAAAACGGTAAGTCTGGCGTGGTTTTGACCATAACAAGATTTGTAGAGGCATTCATTACGAACATTTTAAACCAAAAATCTTAATTCTAGGCCTAGTAGTTTCCGAGAAAATGAAAATAAACCAAATTATGCCATACTTTTAGCTGAAAATATGTAAAAATATGTATGTTATTGTGCGATACACATATTTTTTCTCAAAAACGGTAAGTCTGGCGTGGTTTTGACCATAACAAGATTTGTAGAGGCATTCATTACGAACATTTTAAACCAAAAATCTTAATTCTAGGCCTAGTAGTTTCCGAGAAAATGGAAATAAACCAAATTATGCCATACTTTTAGCTGAAAATATGTAAAAATATGTATGTTATTGTGCGATACACATATTTTTTCTCAAAAACGGTAAGTCTGGCGTGGTTTTGACCATAACAAGATTTGTAGAGGCATTCATTACGAACATTTTAAACCAAAAATCTTAATTCTAGGCCTAGTAGTTTCCGAGAAAATGAAAATAAACCAAATTATGCCATACTTTTAGCTAAAAATATGTATGTTATTGTGCGATGCACATATTTTTTCTCAAAAACGGTAAGTCTGGCGTGGTTTTGACCATAACAAGATTTGTAGAGGCATTCATTACGAACATTTTAAACCAAAAATCTTAATTCTAGGCCTAGTAGTTTCCGAGAAAATGGAAATAAACCAAATTATGCAATACTTTTAGCTGAAAATATGTAAAAATATGTATGTTATTGTGCGATACACATATTTTTTCTCAAAAACGGTAAGTCTGGCGGGGTTTTGACCATAACAAGATTTGTAGAGGCATTCATTACGAACATTTTAAACCAAAAATCTTAATTCTAGGCCTAGTAGTTTCCGAGAAAATGAAAATAAACCAAATTATGCCATACTTTTAGCTAAAAATATGTATGTTATTGTGCGATGCACATATTTTTTCTCAAAAACGGTAAGTCTGGCGTGGTTTTGACCATAACAAGATTTGTAGAGGCATTCATTACGAACATTTTAAACCAAATATCTTAATTCTAGGCCTAGTAGTTTCCGAGAAAATGGAAATAAACCAAATTATGCCATACTTTTAGCTGAAAATATGTAAAAATATGTATGTTATTGTGCGATACACATATTTTTTCTCAAAAACGGTAAGTCTGGCGTGGTTTTGACCATAACAAGATTTGTAGAGGCATTCATTACGAACATTTTAAACCAAAAATCTTAATTCTAGGCCTAGTAGTTTCCGAGAAAATGGAAATAAACCAAATTATGCCATACTTTTAGCTGAAAATATGTAAAAATATGTATGTTATTGTGCGATACACATATTTTTTCTCAAAAACGGTAAGTCTGGCGTGGTTTTGACCATAACAAGATTTGTAGAGGCATTCATTACGAACATTTTAAACCAAAAATCTTAATTCTAGGCCTAGTAGTTTCCGAGAAAATGGAAATAAACCAAATTATGTAATACTTTTAGCTGAAAATATGTAAAAATATGTATGTTATTGTGCGATACACATATTTTTTCTCAAAAACGGTAAGTCTGGCGTGGTTTTGACCATAACAAGATTTGTAGAGGCATTCATTACGAACATTTTAAACCAAAAATCTTAATTCTAGGCCTAGTAGTTTCCGAGAAAATGGAAATAAACCAAATTATGCCATACTTTTAGCTGAAAATATGTAAAAATATGTATGTTATTGTGCGATACACATATTTTTTCTCAAAAACGGTAAGTCTGGCGTGGTTTTGACCATAACAAGATTTGTAGAGGCATTCATTACGAACATTTTAAACCAAAAATCTTAATTCTAGGCCTAGTAGTTTCCGAGAAAATGAAAATAAACCAAATTATGCCATACTTTTAGCTAAAAATATGTATGTTATTGTGCGATGCACATATTTTTTCTCAAAAACGGTAAGTCTGGCGTGGTTTTGACCATAACAAGATTTGTAGAGGCATTCATTACGAACATTTTAAACCAAAAATCTTAATTCTAGGCCTAGTAGTTTCCGAGAAAATGGAAATAAACCAAATTATGCCATACTTTTAGCTAAAAATATGTATGTTATTGTGCGATGCACATATTTTTTCTCAAAAACGGTAAGTCTGGCGTGGTTTTGACCGTAACAAGATTTGTAGAGGCATTCATTACGAACATTTTAAACCAAAAATCTTAATTCTAGGCCTAGTAGTTTCCGAGAAAATGGAAATAAACCAAATTATGCCATACTTTTAGCTAAAAATATGTATGTTATTGTGCGATGCACATATTTTTTCTCAAAAACGGTAAGTCTGGCGTGGTTTTGACCATAACAAGATTTGTAGAGGCATTCATTACGAACATTTTAAACCAAAAATCTTAATTCTAGGCCTAGTAGTTTCCGAGAAAATGGAAATAAACCAAATTATGCCATACTTTTAGCTGAAAATATGTAAAAATATGTATGTTATTGTGCGATACACATATTTTTTCTCAAAAACGGTAAGTCTGGCGTGGTTTTGACCATAACAAGATTTGTAGAGGCATTCATTACGAACATTTTAAACCAAAAATCTTAATTCTAGGCCTAGTAGTTTCCGAGAAAATGGAAATAAACCAAATTATGCCATACTTTTAGCTAAAAATATGTATGTTATTGTGCGATGCACATATTTTTTCTCAAAAACGGTAAGTCTGGCGTGGTTTTGACCATAACAAGATTTGTAGAGGCATTCATTACGAACATTTTAAACCAAAAATCTTAATTCTAGGCCTAGTAGTTTCCGAGAAAATGAAAATAAACCAAATTATGCCATACTTTTAGCTAAAAATATGTATGTTATTGTGCGATGCACATATTTTTTCTCAAAAACGGTAAGTCTGGCGTGGTTTTGACCATAACAAGATTTGTAGAGGCATTCATTACGAACATTTTAAACCAAAAATCTTAATTCTAGGCCTAGTAGTTTCCGAGAAAATGAAAATAAACCAAATTATGCCATACTTTTAGCTAAAAATATGTATGTTATTGTGCGATGCACATATTTTTTCTCAAAAACGGTAAGTCTGGCGTGGTTTTGACCATAACAAGATTTGTAGAGGCATTCATTACGAACATTTTAAACCAAAAATCTTAATTCTAGGCCTAGTAGTTTCCGAGAAAATGGAAATAAACCAAATTATGCCATACTTTTAGCTAAAAATATGTATGTTATTGTGCGATGCACATATTTTTTCTCAAAAACGGTAAGTCTGGCGTGGTTTTGACCATAACAAGATTTGTAGAGGCATTCATTACGAACATTTTAAACCAAAAATCTTAATTCTAGGCCTAGTAGTTTCCGAGAAAATGGAAATAAACCAAATTATGCCATACTTTTAGCTGAAAATATGTAAAAATATGTATGTTATTGTGCGATACACATATTTTTTCTCAAAAACGGTAAGTCTGGCGTGGTTTTGACCATAATTCATAATTCTAGGCCTAGTAGTTTCCGAGAAAATGAAAATAAACCAAATTATGCCATACTTTTAGCTAAAAATATGTATGTTATTGTGCGATGCACATATTTTTTCTCAAAAACGGTAAGTCTGGCGTGGTTTTGACCATAACAAGATTTGTAGAGGCATTCATTACGAACATTTTAAACCAAAAATCTTAATTCTAGGCCTAGTAGTTTCCGAGAAAATGGAAATAAACCAAATTATGCCATACTTTTAGCTAAAAATATGTATGTTATTGTGCGATGCACATATTTTTTCTCAAAGACGGTAAGTCTGGCGTGGTTTTGACCATAACAAGATTTGTAGAGGCATTCATTACGAACATTTTAAACCAAAAATCTTAATTCTAGGCCTAGTAGTTTCCGAGAAAATGGAAATAAACCAAATTATGCCATACTTTTAGCTGAAAATATGTAAAAATATGTATGTTATTGTGCGATACACGTATTTTTTCTCAAAAACGGTAAGTCTGGCGTGGTTTTGACCATAACAAGATTTGTAGAGGCATTCATTACGAACTTTTTAAACCAAAAATCTTAATTCTAGGCCTAGTAGTTTCCGAGAAAATGGAAATAAACCAAATTATGCCATACTTTTAGCTGAAAATATGTAAAAATATGTATGTTATTGTGCGATACACATATTTTTTCTCAAAAACGGTAAGTCTGGCGTGGTTTTGACCATAACAAGATTTGTAGAGGCATTCATTACGAACATTTTAAACCAAAAATCTTAATTCTAGGCCTAGTAGTTTCCGAGAAAATGGAAATAAACCAAATTATGCCATACTTTTAGCTGAAAATATGTAAAAATATGTATGTTATTGTGCGATACACATATTTTTTCTCAAAAACGGTAAGTCTGGCGTGGTTTTGACCATAACAAGATTTGTAGAGGCATTCATTACGAACATTTTAAACCAAAAATCTTAATTCTAGGCCTAGTAGTTTCCGAGAAAATGGAAATAAACCAAATTATGCCATACTTTTAGCTGAAAATATGTAAAAATATGTATGTTATTGTGCGATACACATATTTTTTCTCAAAAACGGTAAGTCTGGCGTGGTTTTGACCATAACAAGATTTGTAGAGGCATTCATTACGAACATTTTAAACCAAAAATCTTAATTCTAGGCCTAGTAGTTTCCGAGAAAATGGAAATAAACCAAATTATGCCATACTTTTAGCTAAAAATATGTATGTTATTGTGCGATGCACATATTTTTTCTCAAAAACGGTAAGTCTGGCGTGGTTTTGACCATAACAAGATTTGTAGAGGCATTCATTACGAACATTTTAAACCAAAAATCTTAATTCTAGGCCTAGTAGTTTCCGAGAAAATGGAAATAAACCAAATTATGCCATACTTTTAGCTGAAAATATGTAAAAATATGTATGTTATTGTGCGATACACATATTTTTTCTCAAAAACGGTAAGTCTGGCGTGGTTTTGACCATAACAAGATTTGTAGAGGCATTCATTACGAACATTTTAAACCAAAAATCTTAATTCTAGGCCTAGTAGTTTCCGAGAAAATGGAAATAAACCAAATTATGCCATACTTTTAGCTAAAAATATGTATGTTATTGTGCGATGCACAAATTTTTTCTCAAAAACGGTAAGTCTGGCGTGGTTTTGACCATAACAAGATTTGTAGAGGCATTCATTACGAACATTTTAAACCAAAAATCTTAATTCTAGGCCTAGTAGTTTCCGAGAAAATGGAAATAAACCAAATTATGCCATACTTTTAGCTAAAAATATGTATGTTATTGTGCGATGCACATATTTTTTCTCAAAAACGGTAAGTCTGGCGTGGTTTTGACCATAACAAGATTTGTAGAGGCATTCATTACGAACATTTTAAACCAAAAATCTTAATTCTAGGCCTAGTAGTTTCCGAGAAAATGGAAATAAACCAAATTATGCCATACTTTTAGCTAAAAATATGTATGTTATTGTGCGATGCACATATTTTTTCTCAAAAACGGTAAGTCTGGCGTGGTTTTGACCATAACAAGATTTGTAGAGGCATTCATTACGAACATTTTAAACCAAAAATCTTAATTCTAGGCCTAGTAGTTTCCGAGAAAATGAAAATAAACCAAATTATGCCATACTTTTAGCTGAAAATATGTAAAAATATGTATGTTATTGTGCGATACACATATTTTTTCTCAAAAACGGTAAGTCTGGCGTGGTTTTGACCATAACAAGATTTGTAGAGGCATTCATTACGAACATTTTAAACCAAAAATCTTAATTCTAGGCCTAGTAGTTTCCGAGAAAATGGAAATAAACCAAATTATGCCATACTTTTAGCTAAAAATATGTATGTTATTGTGCGATGCACATATTTTTTCTCAAAAAGGGTAAGTCTGGCGTGGTTTTGACCATAACAAGATTTGTAGAGGCATTCATTACGAACATTTTAAACCAAAAATCTTAATTCTAGGCCTAGTAGTTTCCGAGAAAATGAAAATAAACCAAATTATGCCATACTTTTAGCTGAAAATATGTAAAAATATGTATGTTATTGTGCGATACACATATTTTTTCTCAAAAACGGTAAGTCTGGCGTGGTTTTGACCATAACAAGATTTGTAGAGGCATTCATTACGAACATTTTAAACCAAAAATCTTAATTCTAGGCCTAGTAGTTTCCGAGAAAATGGAAATAAACCAAATTATGCCATACTTTTAGCTAAAAATATGTATGTTATTGTGCGATGCACATATTTTTTCTCAAAAACGGTAAGTCTGGCGTGGTTTTGACCATAACAAGATTTGTAGAGGCATTCATTACGAACATTTTAAACCAAAAATCTTAATTCTAGGCCTAGTAGTTTCCGAGAAAATGGAAATAAACCAAATTATGCCATACTTTTAGCTAAAAATATGTATGTTATTGTGCGATGCACATATTTTTTCTCAAAAACGGTAAGTCTGGCGTGGTTTTGACCATAACAAGATTTGTAGAGGCATTCATTACGAACATTTTAAACCAAAAATCTTAATTCTAGGCCTAGTAGTTTCCGAGAAAATGAAAATAAACCAAATTATGCCATACTTTTAGCTGAAAATATGTAAAAATATGTATGTTATTGTGCGATACACATATTTTTTCTCAAAAACGGTAAGTCTGGCGTGGTTTTGACCATAACAAGATTTGTAGAGGTATTCATTACGAACATTTTAAACCAAAAATCTTAATTCTAGGCCTAGTAGTTTCCGAGAAAATGAAAATAAACCAAATTATGCCATACTTTTAGCTAAAAATATGTATGTTATTGTGCGATGCACATATTTTTTCTCAAAAAGGGTAAGTCTGGCGTGGTTTTGACCATAACAAGATTTGTAGAGGCATTCATTACGAACATTTTAAACCAAAAATCTTAATTCTAGGCCTAGTAGTTTCCGAGAAAATGAAAATAAACCAAATTATGCCATACTTTTAGCTGAAAATATGTAAAAATATGTATGTTATTGTGCGATACACATATTTTTTCTCAAAAACGGTAAGTCTGGCGTGGTTTTGACCATAACAAGATTTGTAGAGGCATTCATTACGAACATTTTAAACCAAAAATCTTAATTCTAGGCCTAGTAGTTTCCGAGAAAATGGAAATAAACCAAATTATGCCATACTTTTAGTTAAAAATATGTATGTTATTGTGCGATGCACATATTTTTTCTCAAAAACGGTAAGTCTGGCGTGGTTTTGACCATAACAAGATTTGTAGAGGCATTCATTACGAACATTTTAAACCAAAAATCTTAATTCTAGGCCTAGTAGTTTCCGAGAAAATGGAAATAAACCAAATTATGCCATACTTTTAGCTAAAAATATGTATGTTATTGTGCGATGCACATATTTTTTCTCAAAAACGGTAAGTCTGGCGTGGTTTTGACCATAACAAGATTTGTAGAGGCATTCATTACGAACATTTTAAACCAAAAATCTTAATTCTAGGCCTAGTAGTTTCCGAGAAAATTAAAATAAACCAAATTATGCCATACTTTTAGCTGAAAATATGTAAAAATATGTATGTTATTGTGCGATACACATATTTTTTCTCAAAAACGGTAAGTCTGGCGTGGTTTTGACCATAACAAGATTTGTAGAGGCATTCATTACGAACATTTTAAACCAAAAATCTTAATTCTAGGCCTAGTAGTTTCCGAGAAAATGGAAATAAACCAAATTATGCCATACTTTTAGCTAAAAATATGTATGTTATTGTGCGATGCACATATTTTTTCTCAAAAAGGGTAAGTCTGGCGTGGTTTTGACCATTACAAGATTCGTAGAGGCATTCATTACGAAAATTTTAAACCAAAAATCTTAATTCTAGGCCTAGTAGTTTCCGAGAAAATGAAAATAAACCAAATTATGCCATACTTTTAGCTGAAAATATGTAAAAATATGTATGTTATTGTGCGATACACATATTTTTTCTCAAAAACGGTAAGTCTGGCGTGGTTTTGACCATAACAAGATTTGTAGAGGCATTCATTACGAACATTTTAAACCAAAAATCTTAATTCTAGGCCTAGTAGTTTCCGAGAAAATGGAAATAAACCAAATTATGCCATACTTTTAGCTAAAAATATGTATGTTATTGTGCGATGCACATATTTTTTCTCAAAAACGGTAAGTCTGGCGTGGTTTTGACCATAACAAGATTTGTAGAGGCATTCATTACGAACATTTTAAACCAAAAATCTTAATTCTAGGCCTAGTAGTTTCCGAGAAAATGGAAATAAACCAAATTATGCCATACTTTTAGCTAAAAATATGTATGTTATTGTGCGATGCACATATTTTTTCTCAAAAACGGTAAGTCTGGCGTGGTTTTGACCATAACAAGATTTGTAGAGGCATTCATTACGAACATTTTAAACCAAAAATCTTAATTCTAGGCCTAGTAGTTTCCGAGAAAATGGAAATAAACCAAATTATGCCATACTTTTAGCTAAAAATATGTATGTTATTGTGCGATGCACATATTTTTTCTCAAAAACGGTAAGTCTGGCGTGGTTTTGACCATAACAAGATTTGTAGAGGCATTCATTACGAACATTTTAAACCAAAAATCTTAATTCTAGGCCTAGTAGTTTCCGAGAAAATGGAAATAAACCAAATTATGCCATACTTTTAGCTGAAAATATGTAAAAATATGTATGTTATTGTGCGATACACATATTTTTTCTCAAAAACGGTAAGTCTGGCGTGGTTTTGACCATAACAAGATTTGTAGAGGCATTCATTACGAACATTTTAAACCAAAAATCTTAATTCTAGGCCTAGTAGTTTCCGAGAAAATGAAAATAAACCAAATTATGCCATACTTTTAGCTAAAAATATGTATGTTATTGTGCGATGCACATATTTTTTCTCAAAAACGGTAAGTCTGGCGTGGTTTTGACCATAACAAGATTTGTAGAGGCATTCATTACGAACATTTTAAACCAAAAATCTTAATTCTAGGCCTAGTAGTTTCCGAGAAAATGGAAATAAACCAAATTATGCCATACTTTTAGCTGAAAATATGTAAAAATATGTATGTTATTGTGCGATACACATATTTTTTCTCAAAAACGGTAAGTCTGGCGTGGTTTTGACCATAACAAGATTTGTAGAGGCATTCATTACGAACATTTTAAACCAAAAATCTTAATTCTAGGCCTAGTAGTTTCCGAGAAAATGGAAATAAACCAAATTATGCCATACTTTTAGCTAAAAATATGTATGTTATTGTGCGATGCACATATTTTTTCTCAAAAACGGTGTCTGGCGTGGTTTTGACCATAACAAGATTTGTAGAGGCATTCATTACGAACATTTAAAACCAAAAATCTTAATTCTAGGCCTAGTAGTTTCCGAGAAAATGGAAATAAACCAAATTATGCCATACTTTTAGCTGAAAATATGTAAAAATATGTATGTTATTGTGCGATACACATATTTTTTCTCAAAAACGGTAAGTCTGGCGTGGTTTTGACCATAACAAGATTTGTAGAGGCATTCATTACGAACATTTTAAACCAAAAATCTTAATTCTAGGCCTAGTAGTTTCCGAGAAAATGGAAATAAACCAAATTATGCCATACTTTTAGCTAAAAATATGTATGTTATTGTGCGATGCACATATTTTTTCTCAAAAAGGGTAAGTCTGGCGTGGTTTTGACCATAACAAGATTTGTAGAGGCATTCATTACGAACATTTTAAACCAAAAATCTTAATTCTAGGCCTAGTAGTTTCCGAGAAAATGGAAATAAACCAAATTATGCCATACTTTTAGCTGAAAATATGTAAAAATATGTATGTTATTGTGCGATACACATATTTTTTCTCAAAAACGGTAAGTCTGGCGTGGTTTTGACCATAACAAGATTTGTAGAGGCATTCATTACGAACATTTTAAACCAAAAATCTTAATTCTAGGCCTAGTAGTTTCCGAGAAAATGGAAATAAACCAAATTATGCCATACTTTTAGCTAAAAATATGTATGTTATTGTGCGATGCACATATTTTTTCTCAAAAACGGTAAGTCTGGCGTGGTTTTGACCATAACAAGATTTGTAGAGGCATTCATTACGAACATTTTAAACCAAAAATCTTAATTCTAGGCCTAGTAGTTTCCGAGAAAATGAAAATAAACCAAATTATGCCATACTTTTAGCTAAAAATATGTATGTTATTGTGCGATGCACATATTTTTTCTCAAAAACGGTAAGTCTGGCGTGGTTTTGACCATAACAAGATTTGTAGAGGCATTCATTACGAACATTTTAAACCAAAAATCTTAATTCTAGGCCTAGTAGTTTCCGAGAAAATGAAAATAAACCAAATTATGCCATACTTTTAGCTAAAAATATGTATGTTATTGTGCGATGCACATATTTTTTCTCAAAAACGGTAAGTCTGGCGTGGTTTTGACCATAACAAGATTTGTAGAGGCATTCATTACGAACATTTTAAACCAAAAATCTTAATTCTAGGCCTAGTAGTTTCCGAGAAAATGAAAATAAACCAAATTATGCCATACTTTTAGCTAAAAATATGTATGTTATTGTGCGATGCACATATTTTTTCTCAAAAACGGTAAGTCTGGCGTGGTTTTGACCATAACAAGATTTGTAGAGGCATTCATTACGAACATTTTAAACCAAAAATCTTAATTCTAGGCCTAGTAGTTTCCGAGAAAATGGAAATAAACCAAATTATGCCATACTTTTAGCTAAAAATATGTATGTTATTGTGCGATGCACATATTTTTTCTCAAAAACGGTAAGTCTGGCGTGGTTTTGACCATAACAAGATTTGTAGAGGCATTCATTACGAACATTTTAAACCAAAAATCTTAATTCTAGGCCTAGTAGTTTCCGAGAAAATGGAAATAAACCAAATTATGCCATACTTTTAGCTAAAAATATGTATGTTATTGTGCGATGCACATATTTTTTCTCAAAAACGGTAAGTCTGGCGTGGTTTTGACCATAACAAGATTTGTAGAGGCATTCATTACGAACATTTTAAACCAAAAATCTTAATTCTAGGCCTAGTAGTTTCCGAGAAAATGAAAATAAACCAAATTATGCCATACTTTTAGCTAAAAATATGTATGTTATTGTGCGATGCACATATTTTTTCTCAAAAAGGGTAAGTCTGGCGTGGTTTTGACCATAACAAGATTTGTAGAGGCATTCATTACGAACATTTTAAACCAAAAATCTTAATTCTAGGCCTAGTAGTTTCCGAGAAAATGGAAATAAACCAAATTATGCCATACTTTTAGCTAAAAATATGTATGTTATTGTGCGATGCACATATTTTTTCTCAAAAACGGTAAGTCTGGCGTGGTTTTGGCCATAACAAGATTTGTAGAGGCATTCATTACGAACATTTTAAACCAAAAATCTTAATTCTAGGCCTAGTAGTTTCCGAGAAAATGGAAATAAACCAAATTATGCCATACTTTTAGCTGAAAATATGTAAAAATATGTATGTTATTGTGCGATACACATATTTTTTCTCAAAAACGGTAAGTCTGGCGTGGTTTTGACCATAACAAGATTTGTAGAGGCATTCATTACGAACATTTTAAACCAAAAATCTTAATTCTAGGCCTAGTAGTTTCCGAGAAAATGAAAATAAACCAAATTATGCCATACTTTTAGCTAAAAATATGTATGTTATTGTGCGATGCACATATTTTTTCTCAAAAAGGGTAAGTCTGGCGTGGTTTTGACCATAACAAGATTTGTAGAGGCATTCATTACGAACATTTTAAACCAAAAATCTTAATTCTAGGCCTAGTAGTTTCCGAGAAAATGGAAATAAACCAAATTATGCCATACTTTTAGCTAAAAATATGTATGTTATTGTGCGATGCACATATTTTTTCTCAAAAACGGTAAGTCTGGCGTGGTTTTGACCATAACAAGATTTGTAGAGGCATTCATTACGAACATTTTAAACCAAAAATCTTAATTCTAGGCCTAGTAGTTTCCGAGAAAATGAAAATAAACCAAATTATGCCATACTTTTAGCTAAAAATATGTATGTTATTGTGCGATGCACATATTTTTTCTCAAAAACGGTAAGTCTGGCGTGGTTTTGACCATAACAAGATTTGTAGAGGCATTCATTACGAACATTTTAAACCAAAAATCTTAATTCTAGGCCTAGTAGTTTCCGAGAAAATGGAAATAAACCAAATTATGCCATACTTTTAGCTGAAAATATGTAAAAATATGTATGTTATTGTGCGATACACATATTTTTTCTCAAAAACGGTAAGTCTGGCGTGGTTTTGACCATAACAAGATTTGTAGAGGCATTCATTACGAACATTTTAAACCAAAAATCTTAATTCTAGGCCTAGTAGTTTCCGAGAAAATGGAAATAAACCAAATTATGCCATACTTTTAGCTGAAAATATGTAAAAATATGTATGTTATTGTGCGATACACATATTTTTTCTCAAAAACGGTAAGTCTGGCGTGGTTTTGACCATAACAAGATTTGTAGAGGCATTCATTACGAACATTTTAAACCAAAAATCTTAATTCTAGGCCTAGTAGTTTCCGAGAAAATGGAAATAAACCAAATTATGCCATACTTTTAGCTGAAAATATGTAAAAATATGTATGTTATTGTGCGATACACATATTTTTTCTCAAAAACGGTAAGTCTGGCGTGGTTTTGACCATAACAAGATTTGTAGAGGCATTCATTACGAACATTTTAAACCAAAAATCTTAATTCTAGGCCTAGTAGTTTCCGAGAAAATGGAAATAAACCAAATTATGCCATACTTTTAGCTAAAAATATGTATGTTATTGTGCGATGCACATATTTTTTCTCAAAAACGGTAAGTCTGGCGTGGTTTTGACCATAACAAGATTTGTAGAGGCATTCATTACGAACATTTTAAACCAAAAATCTTAATTCTAGGCCTAGTAGTTTCCGAGAAAATGAAAATAAACCAAATTATGCCATACATTTAGCTGAAAATATGTATGTTATTGTGCGATACACATATTTTTTCTCAAAAAGGGTAAGTCTGGCGTGGTTTTGACCATAACAAGATTTGTAGAGGCATTCATTACGAACATTTTAAACCAAAAATCTTAATTCTAGGCCTAGTAGTTTCCGAGAAAATGGAAATAAACCAAATTATGCCATACTTTTAGCTAAAAATATGTATGTTATTGTGCGATGCACATATATTTTCTCAAAAACGGTAAGTCTGGCGTGGTTTTGACCATAACAAGATTTGTAGAGGCATTCATTACGAACATTTTAAACCAAAAATCTTAATTCTAGGCCTAGTAGTTTCCGAGAAAATGAAAATAAACCAAATTATGCCATACTTTTAGCTAAAAATATGTATGTTATTGTGCGATGCACATATTTTTTCTCAAAAACGGTAAGTCTGGCGTGGTTTTGACCATAACAAGATTTGTAGAGGCATTCATTACGAACATTTTAAACCAAAAATCTTAATTCTAGGCCTAGTAGTTTCCGAGAAAATGGAAATAAACCAAATTATGCCATACTTTTAGCTGAAAATATGTAAAAATATGTATGTTATTGTGCGATACACATATTTTTTCTCAAAAACGGTAAGTCTGGCGTGGTTTTGACCATAACAAGATTTGTAGAGGCATTCATTACGAACATTTTAAACCAAAAATCTTAATTCTAGGCCTAGTAGTTTCCGAGAAAATGGAAATAAACCAAATTATGCCATACTTTTAGCTGAAAATATGTAAAAATATGTATGTTATTGTGCGATACACATATTTTTTCTCAAAAACGGTAAGTCTGGCGTGGTTTTGACCATATCAAGATTTATAGAGGCATTCATTACGAACATTTTAAACCAAAAATCTTAATTCTAGGCCTAGTAGTTTCCGAGAAAATGGAAATAAACCAAATTATGCCATACTTTTAGCTGAAAATATGTAAAAATATGTATGTTATTGTGCGATACACATATTTTTTCTCAAAAACGGTAAGTCTGGCGTGGTTTTGACCATAACAAGATTTGTAGAGGCATTCATTACGAACATTTTAAACCAAAAATCTTAATTCTAGGCCTAGTAGTTTCCGAGAAAATGGAAATAAACCAAATTATGCCATACTTTTAGCTAAAAATATGTATGTTATTGTGCGATGCACATATTTTTTCTCAAAAACGGTAAGTCTGGCGTGGTTTTGACCATAACAAGATTTGTAGAGGCATTCATTACGAACATTTTAAACCAAAAATCTTAATTCTAGGCCTAGTAGTTTCCGAGAAAATGGAAATAAACCAAATTATGCCATACTTTTAGCTAAAAATATGTATGTTATTGTGCGATGCACATATTTTTTCTCAAAAACGGTAAGTCTGGCGTGGTTTTGACCATAACAAGATTTGTAGAGGCATTCATTACGAACATTTTAAACCAAAAATCTTAATTCTAGGCCTAGTAGTTTCCGAGAAAATGAAAATAAACCAAATTATGCCATACTTTTAGCTAAAAATATGTATGTTATTGTGCGATGCACATATTTTTTCTCAAAAACGGTAAGTCTGGCGTGGTTTTGACCATAACAAGATTTGTAGAGGCATTCATTACGAACATTTTAAACCAAAAATCTTAATTCTAGGCCTAGTAGTTTCCGAGAAAATGGAAATAAACCAAATTATGCCATACTTTTAGCTGAAAATATGTAAAAATATGTATGTTATTGTGCGATACACATATTTTTTCTCAAAAACGGTAAGTCTGGCGTGGTTTTGACCATAACAAGATTTGTAGAGGCATTCATTACGAACATTTTAAACCAAAAATCTTAATTCTAGGCCTAGTAGTTTCCGAGAAAATGGAAATAAACCAAATTATGCCATACTTTTAGCTGAAAATATGTAAAAATATGTATGTTATTGTGCGATACACATATTTTTTCTCAAAAACGGTAAGTCTGGCGTGGTTTTGACCATAACAAGATTTGTAGAGGCATTCATTACGAACATTTTAAACCAAAAATCTTAATTCTAGGCCTAGTAGTTTCCGAGAAAATGGAAATAAACCAAATTATGCCATACTTTTAGCTAAAAATATGTATGTTATTGTGCGATGCACATATTTTTTCTCAAAAACGGTAAGTCTGGCGTGGTTTTGACCATAACAAGATTTGTAGAGGCATTCATTACGAACATTTTAAACCAAAAATCTTAATTCTAGGCCTAGTAGTTTCCGAGAAAATGGAAATAAACCAAATTATGCCATACTTTTAGCTGAAAATATGTAAAAATATGTATGTTATTGTGCGATGCACATATTTTTTCTCAAAAACGGTAAGTCTGGCGTGGTTTTGACCATAACAAGATTTGTAGAGGCATTCATTACGAACATTTTAAACCAAAAATCTTAATTCTAGGCCTAGTAGTTTCCGAGAAAATGAAAATAAACCAAATTATGCCATACTTTTAGCTAAAAATATGTATGTTATTGTGCGATGCACATATTTTTTCTCAAAAACGGTAAGTCTGGCGTGGTTTTGACCATAACAAGATTTGTAGAGGCATTCATTACGAACATTTTAAACCAAAAATCTTAATTCTAGGCCTAGTAGTTTCCGAGAAAATGGAAATAAACCAAATTATGCCATACTTTTAGCTGAAAATATGTAAAAATATGTATGTTATTGTGCGATACACATATTTTTTCTCAAAAACGGTAAGTCTGGCGTGGTTTTGACCATAACAAGATTTGTAGAGGCATTCATTACGAACATTTTAAACCAAAAATCTTAATTCTAGGCCTAGTAGTTTCCGAGAAAATGGAAATAAACCAAATTATGCCATACTTTTAGCTGAAAATATGTAAAAATATGTATGTTATTGTGCGATACACATATTTTTTCTCAAAAACGGTAAGTCTGGCGTGGTTTTGACCATAACAAGATTTGTAGAGGCATTCATTACGAACATTTTAAACCAAAAATCTTAATTCTAGGCCTAGTAGTTTCCGAGAAAATGGAAATAAACCAAATTATGCCATACTTTTAGCTGAAAATATGTAAAAATATGTATGTTATTGTGCGATACACATATTTTTTCTCAAAAACGGTAAGTCTGGCGTGGTTTTGACCATAACAAGATTTGTAGAGGCATTCATTACGAACATTTTAAACCAAAAATCTTAATTCTAGGCCTAGTAGTTTCCGAGAAAATGGAAATAAACCAAATTATGCCATACTTTTAGCTAAAAATATGTATGTTATTGTGCGATGCACATATTTTTTCTCAAAAACGGTAAGTCTGGCGTGGTTTTGACCATAACAAGATTTGTAGAGGCATTCATTACGAACATTTTAAACCAAAAATCTTAATTCTAGGCCTAGTAGTTTCCGAGAAAATGGAAATAAACCAAATTATGCCATACTTTTAGCTAAAAATATGTATGTTATTGTGCGATGCACATATTTTTTCTCAAAAACGGTAAGTCTGGCGTGGTTTTGACCATAACAAGATTTGTAGAGGCATTCATTACGAACATTTAAAACCAAAAATCTTAATTCTAGGCCTAGTAGTTTCCGAGAAAATGGAAATAAACCAAATTATGCCATACTTTTAGCTGAAAATATGTAAAAATATGTATGTTATTGTGCGATACACATATTTTTTCTCAAAAACGGTAAGTCTGGCGTGGTTTTGACCATAACAAGATTTGTAGAGGCATTCATTACGAACATTTTAAACCAAAAATCTTAATTCTAGGCCTAGTAGTTTCCGAGAAAATGGAAATAAACCAAATTATGCCATACTTTTAGCTGAAAATATGTAAAAATATGTATGTTATTGTGCGATACACATATTTTTTCTCAAAAACGGTAAGTCTGGCGTGGTTTTGACCATAACAAGATTTGTAGAGGCATTCATTACGAACATTTTAAACCAAAAATCTTAATTCTAGGCCTAGTAGTTTCCGAGAAAATGGAAATAAACCAAATTATGCCATACTTTTAGCTGAAAATATGTAAAAATATGTATGTTATTGTGCGATACACATATTTTTTCTCAAAAACGGTAAGTCTGGCGTGGTTTTGACCATAACAAGATTTGTAGAGGCATTCATTACGAACATTTTAAACCAAAAATCTTAATTCTAGGCCTAGTAGTTTCCGAGAAAATGGAAATAAACCAAATTATGCCATACTTTTAGCTAAAAATATGTATGTTATTGTGCGATGCACATATTTTTTCTCAAAAACGGTAAGTCTGGCGTGGTTTTGACCATAACAAGATTTGTAGAGGCATTCATTACGAACATTTTAAACCAAAAATCTTAATTCTAGGCCTAGTAGTTTCCGAGAAAATGGAAATAAACCAAATTATGCCATACTTTTAGCTGAAAATATGTAAAAATATGTATGTTATTGTGCGATGCACATATTTTTTCTCAAAAACGGTAAGTCTGGCGTGGTTTTGACCATAACAAGATTTGTAGAGGCATTCATTACGAACATTTTAAACCAAAAATCTTAATTCTAGGCCTAGTAGTTTCCGAGAAAATGAAAATAAACCAAATTATGCCATACTTTTAGCTAAAAATATGTATGTTATTGTGCGATGCACATATTTTTTCTCAAAAACGGTAAGTCTGGCGTGGTTTTGACCATAACAAGATTTGTAGAGGCATTCATTACGAACATTTTAAACCAAAAATCTTAATTCTAGGCCTAGTAGTTTCCGAGAAAATGGAAATAAACCAAATTATGCCATACTTTTAGCTGAAAATATGTAAAAATATGTATGTTATTGTGCGATACACATATTTTTTCTCAAAAACGGTAAGTCTGGCGTGGTTTTGACCATAACAAGATTTGTAGAGGCATTCATTACGAACATTTTAAACCAAAAATCTTAATTCTAGGCCTAGTAGTTTCCGAGAAAATGGAAATAAACCAAATTATGCCATACTTTTAGCTGAAAATATGTAAAAATATGTATGTTATTGTGCGATACACATATTTTTTCTCAAAAACGGTAAGTCTGGCGTGGTTTTGACCATAACAAGATTTGTAGAGGCATTCATTACGAACATTTTAAACCAAAAATCTTAATTCTAGGCCTAGTAGTTTCCGAGAAAATGGAAATAAACCAAATTATGCCATACTTTTAGCTAAAAATATGTATGTTATTGTGCGATGCACATATTTTTTCTCAAAAACGGTAAGTCTGGCGTGGTTTTGACCATAACAAGATTTGTAGAGGCATTCATTACGAACATTTTAAACCAAAAATCTTAATTCTAGGCCTAGTAGTTTCCGAGAAAATGGAAATAAACCAAATTATGCCATACTTTTAGCTAAAAATATGTATGTTATTGTGCGATGCACATATTTTTTCTCAAAAACGGTAAGTCTGGCGTGGTTTTGACCATAACAAGATTTGTAGAGGCATTCATTACGAACATTTAAAACCAAAAATCTTAATTCTAGGCCTAGTAGTTTCCGAGAAAATGGAAATAAACCAAATTATGCCATACTTTTAGCTGAAAATATGTAAAAATATGTATGTTATTGTGCGATACACATATTTTTTCTCAAAAACGGTAAGTCTGGCGTGGTTTTGACCATAACAAGATTTGTAGAGGCATTCATTACGAACATTTTAAACCAAAAATCTTAATTCTAGGCCTAGTAGTTTCCGAGAAAATGGAAATAAACCAAATTATGCCATACTTTTAGCTAAAAATATGTATGTTATTGTGCGATGCACATATTTTTTCTCAAAAACGGTAAGTCTGGCGTGGTTTTGACCATAACAAGATTTGTAGAGGCATTCATTACGAACTTTTTAAACCAAAAATCTTAATTCTAGGCCTAGTAGTTTCCGAGAAAATGGAAATAAACCAAATTATGCCATACTTTTAGCTAAAAATATGTATGTTATTGTGCGATGCACATATTTTTTCTCAAAAACGGTAAGTCTGGCGTGGTTTTGACCATAACAAGATTTGTAGAGGCATTCATTACGAACAAATTATGCCATACTTTTAGCTGAAAATATGTAAAAATATGTATGTTATTGTGCGATACACATATTTTTTCTCAAAAACGGTAAGTCTGGCGTGGTTTTGACCATAACAAGATTTGTAGAGGCATTCATTACGAACATTTTAAACCAAAAATCTTAATTCTAGGCCTAGTAGTTTCCGAGAAAATGGAAATAAACCAAATTATGCCATACTTTTAGCTGAAAATATGTAAAAATATGTATGTTATTGTGCGATACATATATTTTTTCTCAAAAACGGTAAGTCTGGCGTGGTTTTGACCATAACAAGATTTGTAGAGGCATTCATTACGAACATTTTAAACCAAAAATCTTAATTCTAGGCCTAGTAGTTTCCGAGAAAATGGAAATAAACCAAATTATGCCATACTTTTAGCTAAAAATATGTATGTTATTGTGCGATGCACATATTTTTTCTCAAAAACGGTAAGTCTGGCGTGGTTTTGACCATAACAAGATTTGTAGAGACATTCATTACGAACATTTTAAACCAAAAATCTTAATTCTAGGCCTAGTAGTTTCCGAGAAAATGAAAATAAACCAAATTATGCCATACTTATAGCTAAAAATATGTATGTTATTGTGCGATGCACATATTTTTTCTCAAAAACGGTAAGTCTGGCGTGGTTTTGACCATAACAAGATTTGTAGAGGCATTCATTACGAACATTTTAAACCAAAAATCTTAATTCTAGGCCTAGTAGTTTCCGAGAAAATGGAAATAAACCAAATTATGCCATACTTTTAGCTAAAAATATGTATGTTATTGTGCGATGCACATATTTTTTCTCAAAAACGGTAAGTCTGGCGTGGTTTTGACCATAACAAGATTTGTAGAGGCATTCATTACGAACATTTTAAACCAAAAATCTTAATTCTAGGCCTAGTAGTTTCCGAGAAAATGGAAATAAACCAAATTATGCCATACTTTTAGCTAAAAATATGTATGTTATTGTGCGATGCACATATTTTTTCTCAAAAACGGTAAGTCTGGCGTGGTTTTGACCATAACAAGATTTGTAGAGGCATTCATTACGAACATTTTAAACCAAAAATCTTAATTCTAGGCCTAGTAGTTTCCGAGAAAATGGAAATAAACCAAATTATGCCATACTTTTAGCTGAAAATATGTAAAAATATGTATGTTATTGTGCGATACACATATTTTTTCTCAAAAACGGTAAGTCTGGCGTGGTTTTGACCATAACAAGATTTGTAGAGGCATTCATTACGAACATTTTAAACCAAAAATCTTAATTCTAGGCCTAGTAGTTTCCGAGAAAATGGAAATAAACCAAATTATGCCATACTTTTAGCTAAAAATATGTATGTTATTGTGCGATGCACATATTTTTTCTCAAAAAGGGTAAGTCTGGCGTGGTTTTGACCATAACAAGATTTGTAGAGGCATTCATTACGAACATTTTAAACCAAAAATCTTAATTCTAGGCCTAGTAGTTTCCGAGAAAATGGAAATAAACCAAATTATGCCATACTTTTAGCTGAAAATATGTAAAAATATGTATGTTATTGTGCGATACACATATTTTTTCTCAAAAACGGTAAGTCTGGCGTGGTTTTGACCATAACAAGATTTGTAGAGGCATTCATTACGAACATTTTAAACCAAAAATCTTAATTCTAGGCCTAGTAGTTTCCGAGAAAATGGAAATAAACCAAATTATGCCATACTTTTAGCTAAAAATATGTATGTTATTGTGCGATGCACATATTTTTTCTCAAAAACGGTAAGTCTGGCGTGGTTTTGACCATAACAAGATTTGTAGAGGCATTCATTACGAACTTTTTAAACCAAAAATCTTAATTCTAGGCCTAGTAGTTTCCGAGAAAATGGAAATAAACCAAATTATGCCATACTTTTAGCTAAAAATATGTATGTTATTGTGCGATGCACATATTTTTTCTCAAAAACGGTAAGTCTGGCGTGGTTTTGACCATAACAAGATTTGTAGAGGCATTCATTACGAACATTTTAAACCAAAAATCTTAATTCTAGGCCTAGTAGTTTCCGAGAAAATGGAAATAAACCAAATTATGCCATACTTTTAGCTAAAAATATGTATGTTATTGTGCGATGCACATATTTTTTCTCAAAAACGGTAAGTCTGGCGTGGTTTTGACCATAACAAGATTTGTAGAGGCATTCATTACGAACATTTTAAACCAAAAATCTTAATTCTAGGCCTAGTAGTTTCCGAGAAAATGGAAATAAACCAAATTATGCCATACTTTTAGCTAAAAATATGTATGTTATTGTGCGATGCACATATTTTTTCTCAAAAACGGTAAGTCTGGCGTGGTTTTGACCATAACAAGATTTGTAGAGGCATTCATTACGAACATTTTAAACCAAAAATCTTAATTCTAGGCCTAGTAGTTTCCGAGAAAATGGAAATAAACCAAATTATGCCATACTTTTAGCTAAAAATATGTATGTTATTGTGCGATGCACATATTTTTTCTCAAAAACGGTAAGTCTGGCGTGGTTTTGACCATAACAAGATTTGTAGAGGCATTCATTACAAACATTTTAAACCAAAAATCTTAATTCTAGGCCTAGTAGTTTCCGAGAAAATGGAAATAAACCAAATTATGCCATACTTTTAGCTGAAAATATGTAAAAATATGTATGTTATTGTGCGATACACATATTTTTTCTCAAAAACGGTAAGTCTGGCGTGGTTTTGACCATAACAAGATTTGTAGAGGCATTCATTACGAACATTTTAAACCAAAAATCTTAATTCTAGGCCTAGTAGTTTCCGAGAAAATGGAAATAAACCAAATTATGCCATACTTTTAGCTGAAAATATGTAAAAATATGTATGTTATTGTGCGATACACATATTTTTTCTCAAAAACGGTAAGTCTGGCGTGGTTTTGACCATAACAAGATTTGTAGAGGCATTCATTACGAACATTTTAAACCAAAAATCTTAATTCTAGGCCTAGTAGTTTCCGGGAAAATGGAAATAAACCAAATTATGCCATACTTTTAGCTAAAAATATGTATGTTATTGTGCGATGCACATATTTTTTCTCAAAAAGGGTAAGTCTGGCGTGGTTTTGACCATAACAAGATTTGTAGAGGCATTCATTACGAACATTTTAAACCAAAAATCTTAATTCTAGGCCTAGTAGTTTCCGAGAAAATGGAAATAAACCAAATTATGCCATACTTTTAGCTAAAAATATGTATGTTATTGTGCGATGCACATATTTTTTCTCAAAAAGGGTAAGTCTGGCGTGGTTTTGACCATAACAAGATTTGTAGAGGCATTCATTACGAACATTTTAAACCAAAAATCTTAATTCTAGGCCTAGTAGTTTCCGAGAAAATGGAAATAAACCAAATTATGCCATACTTTTAGCTAAAAATATGTATGTTATTGTGCGATGCACATATTTTTTCTCAAAAACGGTAAGTCTGGCGTGGTTTTGACCATAACAAGATTTGTAGAGGCATTCATTACGAACATTTTAAACCAAAAATCTTAATTCTAGGCCTAGTAGTTTCCGAGAAAATGGAAATAAACCAAATTATGCCATACTTTTAGCTAAAAATATGTATGTTATTGTGCGATGCACATATTTTTTCTCAAAAACGGTAAGTCTGGCGTGGTTTTGACCATAACAAGATTTGTAGAGGCATTCATTACGAACATTTTAAACCAAAAATCTTAATTCTAGGCCTAGTAGTTTCCGAGAAAATGAAAATAAACCAAATTATGCCATACTTTTAGCTAAAAATATGTATGTTATTGTGCGATGCACATATTTTTTCTCAAAAAGGGTAAGTCTGGCGTGGTTTTGACCATAACAAGATTTGTAGAGGCATTCATTACGAACATTTTAAACCAAAAATCTTAATTCTAGGCCTAGTAGTTTCCGAGAAAATGGAAATAAACCAAATTATGCCATACTTTTAGCTAAAAATATGTATGTTATTGTGCGATGCACATATTTTTTCTCAAAAAGGGTAAGTCTGGCGTGGTTTTGACCATAAAAAGATTTGTAGAGGCATTCATTACGAACATTTTAAACCAAAAATCTTAATTCTAGGCCTAGTAGTTTCCGAGAAAATGGAAATAAACCAAATTATGCCATACTTTTAGCTAAAAATATGTATGTTATTGTGCGATGCACATATTTTTTCTCAAAAACGGTAAGTCTGGCGTGGTTTTGACCATAACAAGATTTGTAGAGGCATTCATTACGAACATTTTAAACCAAAAATCTTAATTCTAGGCCTAGTAGTTTCCGAGAAAATGGAAATAAACCAAATGCCAAATGCGATGCACATATTTTTTCTCAAAAACGGTAAGTCTGGCGTGGTTTTGATTTGTAGAGGCATTCATTACGAACATTTTAAACCAAAAATCTTAATTCTAGGCCTAGTAGTTTCCGAGAAAATGGAAATAAACCAAATTATGCCATTCTTTTAGCTAAAAATATGTATGTTATTGTGCGATGCACATATTTTTTCTCAAAAACGGTAAGTCTGGCGTGGTTTTGACCATAACAAGATTTGTAGAGGCATTCATTACGAACATTTTAAACCAAAAATCTTAATTCTAGGCCTAGTAGTTTCCGAGAAAATGGAAATAAACCAAATTATGCCATACTTTTAGCTGAAAATATGTAAAAATATGTATGTTATTGTGCGATACACATATTTTTTCTCAAAAACGGTAAGTCTGGCGTGGTTTTGACCATAACAAGATTTGTAGAGGCATTCATTACGAACATTTTAAACCAAAAATCTTAATTCTAGGCCTAGTAGTTTCCGAGAAAATGGAAATAAACCAAATTATGCCATACTTTTAGCTGAAAATATGTAAAAATATGTATGTTATTGTGCGATACACATATTTTTTCTCAAAAACGGTAAGTCTGGCGTGGTTTTGACCATAACAAGATTTGTAGAGGCATTCATTACGAACATTTTAAACCAAAAATCTTAATTCTAGGCCTAGTAGTTTCCGGGAAAATGGAAATAAACCAAATTATGCCATACTTTTAGCTAAAAATATGTATGTTATTGTGCGATGCACATATTTTTTCTCAAAAACGGTAAGTCTGGCGTGGTTTTGACCATAACAAGATTTGTAGAGGCATTCATTACGAACATTTTAAACCAAAAATCTTAATTCTAGGCCTAGTAGTTTCCGAGAAAATGGAAATAAACCAAATTATGCCATACTTTTAGCTAAAAATATGTATGTTATTGTGCGATGCACATATTTTTTCTCAAAAACGGTAAGTCTGGCGTGGTTTTGACCATAACAAGATTTGTAGAGGCATTCATTACGAACATTTTAAACCAAAAATCTTAATTCTAGGCCTAGTAGTTTCCGAGAAAATGGAAATAAACCAAATTATGCCATACTTTTAGCTAAAAATATGTATGTTATTGTGCGATGCACATATTTTTTCTCAAAAACGGTAAGTCTGGCGTGGTTTTGACCATAACAAGATTTGTAGAGGCATTCATTACGAACATTTTAAACCAAAAATCTTAATTCTAGGCCTAGTAGTTTCCGAGAAAATGGAAATAAACCAAATTATGCCATACTTTTAGCTAAAAATATGTATGTTATTGTGCGATGCACATATTTTTTCTCAAAAAGGGTAAGTCTGGCGTGGTTTTGACCATAACAAGATTTGTAGAGGCATTCATTACGAACATTTTAAACCAAAAATCTTAATTCTAGGCCTAGTAGTTTCCGAGAAAATGGAAATAAACCAAATTATGCCATACTTTTAGCTAAAAATATGTATGTTATTGTGCGATGCACATATTTTTTCTCAAAAAGGGTAAGTCTGGCGTGGTTTTGACCATAACAAGATTTGTAGAGGCATTCATTACGAACATTTTAAACCAAAAATCTTAATTCTAGGCCTAGTAGTTTCCGAGAAAATGGAAATAAACCAAATTATGCCATACTTTTAGCTAAAAATATGTATGTTATTGTGCGATGCACATATTTTTTCTCAAAAACGGTAAGTCTGGCGTGGTTTTGACCATAACAAGATTTGTAGAGGCATTCATTACGAACATTTTAAACCAAAAATCTTAATTCTAGGCCTAGTAGTTTCCGAGAAAATGGAAATAAACCAAATTATGCCATACTTTTAGCTAAAAATATGTATGTTATTGTGCGATGCACATATTTTTTCTCAAAAAGGGTAAGTCTGGCGTGGTTTTGACCATAACAAGATTTGTAGAGGCATTCATTACGAACATTTTAAACCAAAAATCTTAATTCTAGGCCTAGTAGTTTCCGAGAAAATGGAAATAAACCAAATTATGCCATACTTTTAGCTGAAAATATGTAAAAATATGTATGTTATTGTGCGATGCACATATTTTTTCTCAAAAACGGTAAGTCTGGCGTGGTTTTGACCATAACAAGATTTGTAGAGGCATTCATTACGAACATTTTAAACCAAAAATCTTAATTCTAGGCCTAGTAGTTTCCGAGAAAATGAAAATAAACCAAATTATGCCATACTTTTAGCTAAAAATATGTATGTTATTTTGCGATGCACATATTTTTTCTCAAAAACGGTAAGTCTGGCGTGGTTTTGACCATAACAAGATTTGTAGAGGCATTCATTACGAACATTTTAAACCAAAAATCTTAATTCTAGGCCTAGTAGTTTCCGAGAAAATGGAAATAAACCAAATTATGCCATACTTTTAGCTAAAAATATGTATGTTATTGTGCGATGCACATATTTTTTCTCAAAAAGGGTAAGTCTGGCGTGGTTTTGACCATAACAACCAAAAATCTTAATTCTAGGCCTAGTAGTTTCCGAGAAAATGGAAATAAACCAAATTATGCCATACTTTTAGCTGAAAATATGTAAAAATATGTATGTTATTGTGCGATACACATATTTTTTCTCAAAAACGGTAAGTCTGGCGTGGTTTTGACCATAACAAGATTTGTAGAGGCATTCATTACGAACATTTTAAACCAAAAATCTTAATTCTAGGCCTAGTAGTTTCCGAGAAAATGGAAATAAACCAAATTATGCCATACTTTTAGCTGAAAATATGTAAAAATATGTATGTTATTGTGCGATACACATATTTTTTCTCAAAAACGGTAAGTCTGGCGTGGTTTTGACCATAACAAGATTTGTAGAGGCATTCATTACGAACATTTTAAACCAAAAATCTTAATTCTAGGCCTAGTAGTTTCCGGGAAAATGGAAATAAACCAAATTATGCCATACTTTTAGCTAAAAATATGTATGTTATTGTGCGATGCACATATTTTTTCTCAAAAAGGGTAAGTCTGGCGTGGTTTTGACCATAACAAGATTTGTAGAGGCATTCATTACGAACATTTTAAACCAAAAATCTTAATTCTAGGCCTAGTAGTTTCCGAGAAAATGGAAATAAACCAAATTATGCCATACTTTTAGCTAAAAATATGTATGTTATTGTGCGATGCACATATTTTTTCTCAAAAAGGGTAAGTCTGGCGTGGTTTTGACCATAACAAGATTTGTAGAGGCATTCATTACGAACATTTTAAACCAAAAATCTTAATTCTAGGCCTAGTAGTTTCCGAGAAAATGGAAATAAACCAAATTATGCCATACTTTTAGCTAAAAATATGTATGTTATTGTGCGATGCACATATTTTTTCTCAAAAACGGTAAGTCTGGCGTGGTTTTGACCATAACAAGATTTGTAGAGGCATTCATTACGAACATTTTAAACCAAAAATCTTAATTCTAGGCCTAGTAGTTTCCGAGAAAATGGAAATAAACCAAATTATGCCATACTTTTAGCTAAAAATATGTATGTTATTGTGCGATGCACATATTTTTTCTCAAAAACGGTAAGTCTGGCGTGGTTTTGACCATAACAAGATTTGTAGAGGCATTCATTACGAACATTTTAAACCAAAAATCTTAATTCTAGGCCTAGTAGTTTCCGAGAAAATGGAAATAAACCAAATTATGCCATACTTTTAGCTAAAAATATGTATGTTATTGTGCGATGCACATATTTTTTCTCAAAAAGGGTAAGTCTGGCGTGGTTTTGACCATAACAAGATTTGTAGAGGCATTCATTACGAACATTTTAAACCAAAAATCTTAATTCTAGGCCTAGTAGTTTCCGAGAAAATGGAAATAAACCAAATTATGCCATACTTTTAGCTAAAAATATGTATGTTATTGTGCGATGCACATATTTTTTCTCAAAAAGGGTAAGTCTGGCGTGGTTTTGACCATAACAAGATTTGTAGAGGCATTCATTACGAACATTTTAAACCAAAAATCTTAATTCTAGGCCTAGTAGTTTCCGAGAAAATGGAAATAAACCAAATTATGCCATACTTTTAGCTAAAAATATGTATGTTATTGTGCGATGCACATATTTTTTCTCAAAAACGGTAAGTCTGGCGTGGTTTTGACCATAACAAGATTTGTAGAGGCATTCATTACGAACATTTTAAACCAAAAATCTTAATTCTAGGCCTAGTAGTTTCCGAGAAAATGGAAATAAACCAAATGCCAAATGCGATGCACATATTTTTTCTCAAAAACGGTAAGTCTGGCGTGGTTTTGATTTGTAGAGGCATTCATTACGAACATTTTAAACCAAAAATCTTAATTCTAGGCCTAGTAGTTTCCGAGAAAATGGAAATAAACCAAATTATGCCATACTTTTAGCTAAAAATATGTATGTTATTGTGCGATGCACATATTTTTTCTCAAAAACGGTAAGTCTGGCGTGGTTTTGACCATAACAAGATTTGTAGAGGCATTCATTACGAACATTTTAAACCAAAAATCTTAATTCTAGGCCTAGTAGTTTCCGAGAAAATGGAAATAAACCAAATTATGCCATACTTTTAGCTGAAAATATGTAAAAATATGTATGTTATTGTGCGATACACATATTTTTTCTCAAAAACGGTAAGTCTGGCGTGGTTTTGACCATAACAAGATTTGTAGAGGCATTCATTACGAACATTTTAAACCAAAAATCTTAATTCTAGGCCTAGTAGTTTCCGAGAAAATGGAAATAAACCAAATTATGCCATACTTTTAGCTGAAAATATGTAAAAATATGTATGTTATTGTGCGATACACATATTTTTTCTCAAAAACGGTAAGTCTGGCGTGGTTTTGACCATAACAAGATTTGTAGAGGCATTCATTACGAACATTTTAAACCAAAAATCTTAATTCTAGGCCTAGTAGTTTCCGGGAAAATGGAAATAAACCAAATTATGCCATACTTTTAGCTAAAAATATGTATGTTATTGTGCGATGCACATATTTTTTCTCAAAAAGGGTAAGTCTGGCGTGGTTTTGACCATAACAAGATTTGTAGAGGCATTCATTACGAACATTTTAAACCAAAAATCTTAATTCTAGGCCTAGTAGTTTCCGAGAAAATGGAAATAAACCAAATTATGCCATACTTTTAGCTAAAAATATGTATGTTATTGTGCGATGCACATATTTTTTCTCAAAAAGGGTAAGTCTGGCGTGGTTTTGACCATAACAAGATTTGTAGAGGCATTCATTACGAACATTTTAAACCAAAAATCTTAATTCTAGGCCTAGTAGTTTCCGAGAAAATGGAAATAAACCAAATTATGCCATACTTTTAGCTAAAAATATGTATGTTATTGTGCGATGCACATATTTTTTCTCAAAAACGGTAAGTCTGGCGTGGTTTTGACCATAACAAGATTTGTAGAGGCATTCATTACGAACATTTTAAACCAAAAATCTTAATTCTAGGCCTAGTAGTTTCCGAGAAAATGGAAATAAACCAAATTATGCCATACTTTTAGCTAAAAATATGTATGTTATTGTGCGATGCACATATTTTTTCTCAAAAAGGGTAAGTCTGGCGTGGTTTTGACCATAACAAGATTTGTAGAGGCATTCATTACGAACATTTTAAACCAAAAATCTTAATTCTAGGCCTAGTAGTTTCCGAGAAAATGGAAATAAACCAAATTATGCCATACTTTTAGCTAAAAATATGTATGTTATTGTGCGATGCACATATTTTTTCTCAAAAAGGGTAAGTCTGGCGTGGTTTTGACCATAACAAGATTTGTAGAGGCATTCATTACGAACATTTTAAACCAAAAATCTTAATTCTAGGCCTAGTAGTTTCCGAGAAAATGGAAATAAACCAAATTATGCCATACTTTTAGCTAAAAATATGTATGTTATTGTGCGATGCACATATTTTTTCTCAAAAACGGTAAGTCTGGCGTGGTTTTGACCATAACAAGATTTGTAGAGGCATTCATTACGAACATTTTAAACCAAAAATCTTAATTCTAGGCCTAGTAGTTTCCGAGAAAATGGAAATAAACCAAATTATGCCATACTTTTAGCTAAAAATATGTATGTTATTGTGCGATGCACATATTTTTTCTCAAAAAGGGTAAGTCTGGCGTGGTTTTGACCATAACAAGATTTGTAGAGGCATTCATTACGAACATTTTAAACCAAAAATCTTAATTCTAGGCCTAGTAGTTTCCGAGAAAATGGAAATAAACCAAATTATGCCATACTTTTAGCTGAAAATATGTAAAAATATGTATGTTATTGTGCGATACACATATTTTTTCTCAAAAACGGTAAGTCTGGCGTGGTTTTGACCATAACAAGATTTGTAGAGGCATTCATTACGAACATTTTAAACCAAAAATCTTAATTCTAGGCCTAGTAGTTTCCGAGAAAATGGAAATAAACCAAATTATGCCATACTTTTAGCTAAAAATATGTATGTTATTGTGCGATGCACATATTTTTTCTCAAAAACGGTAAGTCTGGCGTGGTTTTGACCATAACAAGATTTGTAGAGGCATTCATTACGAACATTTTAAACCAAAAATCTTAATTCTAGGCCTAGTAGTTTCCGAGAAAATGAAAATAAACCAAATTATGCCATACTTTTAGCTAAAAATATGTATGTTATTGTGCGATGCACATATTTTTTCTCAAAAACGGTAAGTCTGGCGTGGTTTTGACCATAACAAGATTTGTAGAGGCATTCATTACGAACATTTTAAACCAAAAATCTTAATTCTAGGCCTAGTAGTTTCCGAGAAAATGGAAATAAACCAAATTATGCCATACTTTTAGCTAAAAATATGTATGTTATTGTGCGATGCACATATTTTTTCTCAAAAACGGTAAGTCTGGCGTGGTTTTGACCATAACAAGATTTGTAGAGGCATTCATTACGAACATTTTAAACCAAAAATCTTAATTCTAGGCCTAGTAGTTTCCGAGAAAATGGAAATAAACCAAATTATGCCATACTTTTAGCTGAAAATATGTAAAAATATGTATGTTATTGTGCGATACACATATTTTTTCTCAAAAACGGTAAGTCTGGCGTGGTTTTGACCATAACAAGATTTGTAGAGGCATTCATTACGAACATTTTAAACCAAAAATCTTAATTCTAGGCCTAGTAGTTTCCGAGAAAATGAAAATAAACCAAATTATGCCATACTTTTAGCTAAAAATATGTATGTTATTGTGCGATGCACATATTTTTTCTCAAAAACGGTAAGTCTGGCGTGGTTTTGACCATAACAAGATTTGTAGAGGCATTCATTACGAACATTTTAAACCAAAAATCTTAATTCTAGGCCTAGTAGTTTCCGAGAAAATGGAAATAAACCAAATTATGCCATACTTTTAGCTAAAAATATGTATGTTATTGTGCGATGCACATATTTTTTCTCAAAAAGGGTAAGTCTGGCGTGGTTTTGACCATAACAAGATTTGTAGAGGCATTCATTACGAACATTTTAAACCAAAAATCTTAATTCTAGGCCTAGTAGTTTCCGAGAAAATGGAAATAAACCAAATTATGCCATACTTTTAGCTGAAAATATGTAAAAATATGTATGTTATTGTGCGATGCACATATTTTTTCTCAAAAACGGTAAGTCTGGCGTGGTTTTGACCATAACAAGATTTGTAGAGGCATTCATTACGAACATTTTAAACCAAAAATCTTAATTCTAGGCCTAGTAGTTTCCGAGAAAATGAAAATAAACCAAATTATGCCATACTTTTAGCTAAAAATATGTATGTTATTGTGCGATGCACATATTTTTTCTCAAAAACGGTAAGTCTGGCGTGGTTTTGACCATAACAAGATTTGTAGAGGCATTCATTACGAACATTTTAAACCAAAAATCTTAATTCTAGGCCTAGTAGTTTCCGAGAAAATGGAAATAAACCAAATTATGCCATACTTTTAGCTAAAAATATGTATGTTATTGTGCGATGCACATATTTTTTCTCAAAAACGGTAAGTCTGGCGTGGTTTTGACCATAACAAGATTTGTAGAGGCATTCATTACGAACATTTTAAACCAAAAATCTTAATTCTAGGCCTAGTAGTTTCCGAGAAAATGGAAATAAACCAAATTATGCCATACTTTTAGCTGAAAATATGTAAAAATATGTATGTTATTGTGCGATACACATATTTTTTCTCAAAAACGGTAAGTCTGGCGTGGTTTTGACCATAACAAGATTTGTAGAGGCATTCATTACGAACATTTTAAACCAAAAATCTTAATTCTAGGCCTAGTAGTTTCCGAGAAAATGAAAATAAACCAAATTATGCCATACTTTTAGCTAAAAATATGTATGTTATTGTGCGATGCACATATTTTTTCTCAAAAACGGTAAGTCTGGCGTGGTTTTGACCATAACAAGATTTGTAGAGGCATTCATTACGAACATTTTAAACCAAAAATCTTAATTCTAGGCCTAGTAGTTTCCGAGAAAATGGAAATAAACCAAATTATGCCATACTTTTAGCTAAAAATATGTATGTTATTGTGCGATGCACATATTTTTTCTCAAAAAGGGTAAGTCTGGCGTGGTTTTGACCATAACAAGATTTGTAGAGGCATTCATTACGAACATTTTAAACCAAAAATCTTAATTCTAGGCCTAGTAGTTTCCGAGAAAATGGAAATAAACCAAATTATGCCATACTTTTAGCTGAAAATATGTAAAAATATGTATGTTATTGTGCGATACACATATTTTTTCTCAAAAACGGTAAGTCTGGCGTGGTTTTGACCATAACAAGATTTGTAGAGGCATTCATTACGAACATTTTAAACCAAAAATCTTAATTCTAGGCCTAGTAGTTTCCGAGAAAATGGAAATAAACCAAATTATGCCATACTTTTAGCTAAAAATATGTATGTTATTGTGCGATGCACATATTTTTTCTCAAAAACGGTAAGTCTGGCGTGGTTTTGACCATAACAAGATTTGTAGAGGCATTCATTACGAACATTTTAAACCAAAAATCTTAATTCTAGGCCTAGTAGTTTCCGAGAAAATGGAAATAAACCAAATTATGCCATACTTTTAGCTGAAAATATGTAAAAATATGTATGTTATTGTGCGATACACATATTTTTTCTCAAAAACGGTAAGTCTGGCGTGGTTTTGACCATAACAAGATTTGTAGAGGCATTCATTACGAACATTTTAAACCAAAAATCTTAATTCTAGGCCTAGTAGTTTCCGAGAAAATGGAAATAAACCAAATTATGCCATACTTTTAGCTAAAAATATGTATGTTATTGTGCGATGCACATATTTTTTCTCAAAAACGGTAAGTCTGGCGTGGTTTTGACCATAACAAGATTTGTAGAGGCATTCATTACGAACATTTTAAACCAAAAATCTTAATTCTAGGCCTAGTAGTTTCCGAGAAAATGGAAATAAACCAAATTATGCCATACTTTTAGCTAAAAATATGTATGTTATTGTGCGATGCACATATTTTTTCTCAAAAACGGTAAGTCTGGCGTGGTTTTGACCACAACAAGATTTGTAGAGGCATTCATTACGAACATTTTAAACCAAAAATCTTAATTCTAGGCCTAGTAGTTTCCGAGAAAATGGAAATAAACCAAATTATGCCATACTTTTAGCTGAAAATATGTAAAAATATGTATGTTATTGTGCGATACACATATTTTTTCTCAAAAACGGTAAGTCTGGCGTGGTTTTGACCATAACAAGATTTGTAGAGGCATTCATTACGAACATTTTAAACCAAAAATCTTAATTCTAGGCCTAGTAGTTTCCGAGAAAATGGAAATAAACCAAATTATGCCATACTTTTAGCTGAAAATATGTAAAAATATGTATGTTATTGTGCGATACACATATTTTTTCTCAAAAACGGTAAGTCTGGCGTGGTTTTGACCATAACAAGATTTGTAGAGGCATTCATTACGAACATTTTAAACCAAAAATCTTAATTCTAGGCCTAGTAGTTTCCGAGAAAATGGAAATAAACCAAATTATGCCATACTTTTAACTAAAAATATGTATGTTATTGTGCGATGCACATATTTTTTCTCAAAAAGGGTAAGTCTGGCGTGGTTTTGACCATAACAAGATTTGTAGAGGCATTCATTACGAACATTTTAAACCAAAAATCTTAATTCTAGGCCTAGTAGTTTCCGAGAAAATGGAAATAAACCAAATTATGCCATACTTTTAGCTAAAAATATGTATGTTATTGTGCGATGCACATATTTTTTCTCAAAAACGGTAAGTCTGGCGTGGTTTTGACCACAACAAGATTTGTAGAGGCATTCATTACGAACATTTTAAACCAAAAATCTTAATTCTAGGCCTAGTAGTTTCCGAGAAAATGGAAATAAACCAAATTATGCCATACTTTTAGCTGAAAATATGTAAAAATATGTATGTTATTGTGCGATACACATATTTTTTCTCAAAAACGGTAAGTCTGGCGTGGTTTTGACCATAACAAGATTTGTAGAGGCATTCATTACGAACATTTTAAACCAAAAATCTTAATTCTAGGCCTAGTAGTTTCCGAGAAAATGGAAATAAACCAAATTATGCCATACTTTTAGCTGAAAATATGTAAAAATATGTATGTTATTGTGCGATACACATATTTTTTCTCAAAAACGGTAAGTCTGGCGTGGTTTTGACCATAACAAGATTTGTAGAGGCATTCATTACGAACATTTTAAACCAAAAATCTTAATTCTAGGCCTAGTAGTTTCCGAGAAAATGGAAATAAACCAAATTATGCCATACTTTTAACTAAAAATATGTATGTTATTGTGCGATGCACATATTTTTTCTCAAAAAGGGTAAGTCTGGCGTGGTTTTGACCATAACAAGATTTGTAGAGGCATTCATTACGAACATTTTAAACCAAAAATCTTAATTCTAGGCCTAGTAGTTTCCGAGAAAATGGAAATAAACCAAATTATGCCATACTTTTAGCTAAAAATATGTATGTTATTGTGCGATGCACATATTTTTTCTCAAAAAGGGTAAGTCTGGCGTGGTTTTGACCATAACAAGATTTGTAGAGGCATTCATTACGAACATTTTAAACCAAAAATCTTAATTCTAGGCCTAGTAGTTTCCGAGAAAATGGAAATAAACCAAATTATGCCATACTTTTAGCTAAAAATATGTATGTTATTGTGCGATGCACATATTTTTTCTCAAAAAGGGTAAGTCTGGCGTGGTTTTGACCATAACAAGATTTGTAGAGGCATTCATTACGAACATTTTAAACCAAAAATCTTAATTCTAGGCCTAGTAGTTTCCGAGAAAATGGAAATAAACCAAATTATGCCATACTTTTAGCTAAAAATATGTATGTTATTGTGCGATGCACATATTTTTTCTCAAAAACGGTAAGTCTGGCGTGTTTTTGACCATAACAAGATTTGTAGAGGCATTCATTACGAACATTTTAAACCAAAAATCTTAATTCTAGGCCTAGTAGTTTCCGAGAAAATGGAAATAAACCAAATTATGCCATACTTTTAGCTAAAAATATGTATGTTATTGTGCGGTGCACATATTTTTTCTCAAAAACGGTAAGTCTGGCGTGGTTTTGACCATAACAAGATTTGTAGAGGCATTCATTACGAACATTTTAAACCAAAAATCTTAATTCTAGGCCTAGTAGTTTCCGAGAAAATGGAAATAAACCAAATTATGCCATACTTTTAGCTGAAAATATGTAAAAATATGTATGTTATTGTGCGATACACATATTTTTTCTCAAAAACGGTAAGTCTGGCGTGGTTTTGACCATAACAAGATTTGTAGAGGCATTCATTACGAACATTTTAAACCAAAAATCTTAATTCTAGGCCTAGTAGTTTCCGAGAAAATGGAAATAAACCAAATTATGCCATACTTTTAGCTGAAAATATGTAAAAATATGTATGTTATTGTGCGATACACATATTTTTTCTCAAAAACGGTAAGTCTGGCGTGGTTTTGACCATAACAAGATTTGTAGAGGCATTCATTACGAACATTTTAAACCAAAAATCTTAATTCTAGGCCTAGTAGTTTCCGAGAAAATGAAAATAAACCAAATTATGCCATACTTTTAGCTAAAAATATGTATGTTATTGTGCGATGCACATATTTTTTCTCAAAAACGGTAAGTCTGGCGTGGTTTTGACCATAACAAGATTTGTAGAGGCATTCATTACGAACATTTTAAACCAAAAATCTTAATTCTAGGCCTAGTAGTTTCCGAGAAAATGGAAATAAACCAAATTATGCCATACTTTTAGCTAAAAATATGTATGTTATTGTGCGATGCACATATTTTTTCTCAAAAAGGGTAAGTCTGGCGTGGTTTTGACCATAACAAGATTTGTAGAGGCATTCATTACGAACATTTTAAACCAAAAATCTTAATTCTAGGCCTAGTAGTTTCCGAGAAAATGAAAATAAACCAAATTATGCCATACTTTTAGCTGAAAATATGTAAAAATATGTATGTTATTGTGCGATACACATATTTTTTCTCAAAAACGGTAAGTCTGGCGTGGTTTTGACCATAACAAGATTTGTAGAGGCATTCATTACGAACATTTTAAACCAAAAATCTTAATTCTAGGCCTAGTAGTTTCCGAGAAAATGGAAATAAACCAAATTATGCCATACTTTTAGCTGAAAATATGTAAAAATATGTATGTTATTGTGCGATACACATATTTTTTCTCAAAAACGGTAAGTCTGGCGTGGTTTTGACCATAACAAGATTTGTAGAGGCATTCATTACGAACATTTTAAACCAAAAATCTTAATTCTAGGCCTAGTAGTTTCCGAGAAAATGGAAATAAACCAAATTATGCCATACTTTTAGCTAAAAATATGTATGTTATTGTGCGATGCACATATTTTTTCTCAAAAACGGTAAGTCTGGCGTGGTTTTGACCATAACAAGATTTGTAGAGGCATTCATTACGAACATTTTAAACCAAAAATCTTAATTCTAGGCCTAGTAGTTTCCGAGAAAATGGAAATAAACCAAATTATGCCATACTTTTAGCTAAAAATATGTATGTTATTGTGCGATGCACATATTTTTTCTCAAAAACGGTAAGTCTGGCGTGGTTTTGACCATAACAAGATTTGTAGAGGCATTCATTACGAACATTTTAAACCAAAAATCTTAATTCTAGGCCTAGTAGTTTCCGAGAAAATGGAAATAAACCAAATTATGCCATACTTTTAGCTGAAAATATGTAAAAATATGTATGTTATTGTGCGATACACATATTTTTTCTCAAAAACGGTAAGTCTGGCGTGGTTTTGACCATAACAAGATTTGTAGGGGCATTCATTACGAACATTTTAAACCAAAAATCTTAATTCTAGGCCTAGTAGTTTCCGAGAAAATGGAAATAAACCAAATTATGCCATACTTTTAGCTAAAAATATGTATGTTATTGTGCGATGCACATATTTTTTCTCAAAAAGGGTAAGTCTGGCGTGGTTTTGACCATAACAAGATTTGTAGAGGCATTCATTACGAACATTTTAAACCAAAAATCTTAATTCTAGGCCTAGTAGTTTCCGAGAAAATGGAAATAAACCAAATTATGCCATACTTTTAGCTAAAAATATGTATGTTATTGTGCGATGCACATATTTTTTCTCAAAAAGGGTAAGTCTGGCGTGGTTTTGACCATAACAAGATTTGTAGAGGCATTCATTACGAACATTTTAAACCAAAAATCTTAATTCTAGGCCTAGTAGTTTCCGAGAAAATGGAAATAAACCAAATTATGCCATACTTTTAGCTGAAAATATGTAAAAATATGTATGTTATTGTGCGATACACATATTTTTTCTCAAAAACGGTAAGTCTGGCGTGGTTTTGACCATAACAAGATTTGTAGAGGCATTCATTACGAACATTTTAAACCAAAAATCTTAATTCTAGGCCTAGTAGTTTCCGAGAAAATGGAAATAAACCAAATTATGCCATACTTTTAGCTAAAAATATGTATGTTATTGTGCGATGCACATATTTTTTCTCAAAAACGGTAAGTCTGGCGTGGTTTTGACCATAACAAGATTTGTAGAGGCATTCATTACGAACATTTTAAACCAAAAATCTTAATTCTAGGCCTAGTAGTTTCCGAGAAAATGGAAATAAACCAAATTATGCCATACTTTAACTAAAAATATGTATGTTATTGTGCGATGCACATATTTTTTCTCAAAAAGGGTAAGTCTGGCGTGGTTTTGACCATAACAAGATTTGTAGAGGCATTCATTACGAACATTTTAAACCAAAAATCTTAATTCTAGGCCTAGTAGTTTCCGAGAAAATGGAAATAAACCAAATTATGCCATACTTTTAGCTAAAAATATGTATGTTATTGTGCGATGCACATATTTTTTCTCAAAAAGGGTAAGTCTGGCGTGGTTTTGACCATAACAAGATTTGTAGAGGCATTCATTACGAACATTTTAAACCAAAAATCTTAATTCTAGGCCTAGTAGTTTCCGAGAAAATGGAAATAAACCAAATTATGCCATACTTTTAGCTGAAAATATGTAAAAATATGTATGTTATTGTGCGATGCACATATTTTTTCTCAAAAACGGTAAGTCTGGCGTGGTTTTGACCATAACAAGATTTGTAGAGGTATTCATTACGAACATTTTAAACCAAAAATCTTAATTCTAGGCCTAGTAGTTTCCGAGAAAATGAAAATAAACCAAATTATGCCATACTTTTAGCTAAAAATATGTATGTTATTGTGCGATGCACATATTTTTTCTCAAAAACGGTAAGTCTGGCGTGGTTTTGACCATAACAAGATTTGTAGAGGCATTCATTACGAACATTTTAAACCAAAAATCTTAATTCTAGGCCTAGTAGTTTCCGAGAAAATGAAAATAAACCAAATTATGCCATACTTTTAGCTAAAAATATGTATGTTATTGTGCGATGCACATATTTTTTCTCAAAAACGGTAAGTCTGGCGTGGTTTTGACCATAACAAGATTTGTAGAGGCATTCATTACGAACATTTTAAACCAAAAATCTTAATTCTAGGCCTAGTAGTTTCCGAGAAAATGAAAATAAACCAAATTATGCCATACTTTTAGCTGAAAATATGTAAAAATATGTATGTTATTGTGCGATACACATATTTTTTCTCAAAAACGGTAAGTCTGGCGTGGTTTTGACCATAACAAGATTTGTAGAGGCATTCATTACGAACATTTTAAACCAAAAATCTTAATTCTAGGCCTAGTAGTTTCCGAGAAAATGGAAATAAACCAAATTATGCCATACTTTTAGCTAAAAATATGTATGTTATTGTGCGATGCACATATTTTTTCTCAAAAAGGGTAAGTCTGGCGTGGTTTTGACCATAACAAGATTTGTAGAGGCATTCATTACGAACATTTGAAACTAAAAATCTTAATTCTAGGCCTAGTAGTTTCCGAGAAAATGGAAATAAACCAAATTATGCCATACTTTTAGGTGAAAATATGTAAAAATATGTATGTTATTGTGCGATACACATATTTTTTCTCAAAAACGGTAAGTCTGGCGTGGTTTTGACCATAACAAGATTTGTAGAGGCATTCATTACGAACATTTTAAACCAAAAATCTTAATTCTAGGCCTAGTAGTTTCCGAGAAAATGGAAATAAACCAAATTATGCCATACTTTTAGCTAAAAATATGTATGTTATTGTGCGATGCACATATTTTTTCTCAAAAACGGTAAGTCTGGCGTGGTTTTGACCATAACAAGATTTGTAGAGGCATTCATTACGAACATTTTAAACCAAAAATCTTAATTCTAGGCCTAGTAGTTTCCGAGAAAATGGAAATAAACCAAATTATGCCATACTTTTAGCTAAAAATATGTATGTTATTGTGCGATGCACATATTTTTTCTCAAAAACGGTAAGTCTGGCGTGGTTTTGACCATAACAAGATTTGTAGAGGCATTCATTACGAACATTTTAAACCAAAAATCTTAATTCTAGGCCTAGTAGTTTCCGAGAAAATGGAAATAAACCAAATTATGCCATACTTTTAGCTGAAAATATGTAAAAATATGTATGTTATTGTGCGATACACATATTTTTTCTCAAAAACGGTAAGTCTGGCGTGGTTTTGACCATAACAAGATTTGTAGAGGCATTCATTACGAACATTTTAAACCAAAAATCTTAATTCTAGGCCTAGTAGTTTCCGAGAAAATGGAAATAAACCAAATTATGCCATACTTTTAGCTGAAAATATGTAAAAATATGTATGTTATTGTGCGATACACATATTTTTTCTCAAAAACGGTAAGTCTGGCGTGGTTTTGACCATAACAAGATTTGTAGAGGCATTCATTACGAACATTTTAAACCAAAAATCTTAATTCTAGGCCTAGTAGTTTCCGAGAAAATGGAAATAAACCAAATTATGCCATACTTTTAGCTAAAAATATGTATGTTATTGTGCGATGCACATATTTTTTCTCAAAAACGGTAAGTCTGGCGTGGTTTTGACCATAACAAGATTTGTAGAGGCATTCATTACGAACATTTTAAACCAAAAATCTTAATTCTAGGCCTAGTAGTTTCCGAGAAAATGGAAATAAACCAAATTATGCCATACTTTTAGCTAAAAATATGTATGTTATTGTGCGATGCACATATTTTTTCTCAAAAAGGGTAAGTCTGGCGTGGTTTTGACCATAACAAGATTTGTAGAGGCATTCATTACGAACATTTTAAACCAAAAATCTTAATTCTAGGCCTAGTAGTTTCCGAGAAAATGGAAATAAACCAAATTATGCCATACTTTTAGCTGAAAATATGTAAAAATATGTATGTTATTGTGCGATACACATATTTTTTCTCAAAAACGGTAAGTCTGGCGTGGTTTTGACCATAACAAGATTTGTAGAGGCATTCATTACGAACATTTTAAACCAAAAATCTTAATTCTAGGCCTAGTAGTTTCCGAGAAAATGGAAATAAACCAAATTATGCCATACTTTTAGCTGAAAATATGTAAAAATATGTATGTTATTGTGCGATACACATATTTTTTCTCAAAAACGGTAAGTCTGGCGTGGTTTTGACCATAACAAGATTTGTAGAGGCATTCATTACGAACATTTTAAACCAAAAATCTTAATTCTAGGCCTAGTAGTTTCCGAGAAAATGGAAATAAACCAAATTATGCCATACTTTTAGCTAAAAATATGTATGTTATTGTGCGATGCACATATTTTTTCTCAAAAACGGTAAGTCTGGCGTGGTTTTGACCATAACAAGATTTGTAGAGGCATTCATTACGAACATTTTAAACCAAAAATCTTAATTCTAGGCCTAGTAGTTTCCGAGAAAATGGAAATAAACCAAATTATGCCATACTTTTAGCTAAAAATATGTATGTTATTGTGCGATGCACATATTTTTTCTCAAAAAGGGTAAGTCTGGCGTGGTTTTGACCATAACAAGATTTGTAGAGGCATTCATTACGAACATTTTAAACCAAAAATCTTAATTCTAGGCCTAGTAGTTTCCGAGAAAATGGAAATAAACCAAATTATGCCATACTTTTAGCTAAAAATATGTATGTTATTGTGCGATGCACATATTTTTTCTCAAAAAGGGTAAGTCTGGCGTGGTTTTGACCATAACAAGATTTGTAGAGGCATTCATTACGAACATTTTAAACCAAAAATCTTAATTCTAGGCCTAGTAGTTTCCGAGAAAATGGAAATAAACCAAATTATGCCATACTTTTAGCTGAAAATATGTAAAAATATGTATGTTATTGTGCGATACACATATTTTTTCTCAAAAACGGTAAGGTTGGCGTGGTTTTGACCATAACAAGATTTGTAGAGGCATTCATTACGAACATTTTAAACCAAAAATCTTAATTCTAGGCCTAGTAGTTTCCGAGAAAATGGAAATAAACCAAATTATGCCATACTTTTAGCTAAAAATATGTATGTTATTGTGCGATGCACATATTTTTTCTCAAAAACGGTAAGTCTGGCGTGGTTTTGACCATAACAAGATTTGTAGAGGCATTCATTACGAACATTTTAAACCAAAAATCTTAATTCTAGGCCTAGTAGTTTCCGAGAAAATGGAAATAAACCAAATTATGCCATACTTTTAGCTAAAAATATGTATGTTATTGTGCGATGCACATATTTTTTCTCAAAAACGGTAAGTCTGGCGTGGTTTTGACCATAACAAGATTTGTAGAGGCATTCATTACGAACATTTTAAACCAAAAATCTTAATTCTAGGCCTAGTAGTTTCCGAGAAAATGGAAATAAACCAAATTATGCCATACTTTTAGCTGAAAATATGTAAAAATATGTATGTTATTGTGCGATACACATATTTTTTCTCAAAAACGGTAAGTCTGGCGTGGTTTTGACCATAACAAGATTTGTAGAGGCATTCATTACGAACATTTTAAACCAAAAATCTTAATTCTAGGCCTAGTAGTTTCCGAGAAAATGGAAATAAACCAAATTATGCCATACTTTTAGCTAAAAATATGTATGTTATTGTGCGATACACATATTTTTTCTCAAAAACGGTAAGTCTGGCGTGGTTTTGACCATAACAAGATTTGTAGAGGCATTCATTACGAACATTTTAAACCAAAAATCTTAATTCTAGGCCTAGTAGTTTCCGAGAAAATGGAAATAAACCAAATTATGCCATACTTTTAGCTAAAAATATGTATGTTATTGTGCGATGCACATATTTTTTCTCAAAAACGGTAAGTCTGGCGTGGTTTTGACCATAACAAGATTTGTAGAGGCATTCATTACGAACATTTTAAACCAAAAATCTTAATTCTAGGCCTAGTAGTTTCCGAGAAAATGGAAATAAACCAAATTATGCCATACTTTTAGCTAAAAATATGTATGTTATTGTGCGATGCACATATTTTTTCTCAAAAACGGTAAGTCTGGCGTGGTTTTGACCATAACAAGATTTGTAGAGGCATTCATTACGAACATTTTAAACCAAAAATCTTAATTCTAGGCCTAGTAGTTTCCGAGAAAATGGAAATAAACCAAATTATGCCATACTTTTAGCTAAAAATATGTATGTTATTGTGCGATGCACATATTTTTTCTCAAAAAGGGTAAGTCTGGCGTGGTTTTGACCATAACAAGATTTGTAGAGGCATTCATTACGAACATTTTAAACCAAAAATCTTAATTCTAGGCCTAGTAGTTTCCGAGAAAATGGAAATAAACCAAATTATGCCATACTTTTAGCTAAAAATATGTATGTTATTGTGCGATGCACATATTTTTTCTCAAAAAGGGTAAGTCTGGCGTGGTTTTGACCATAACAAGATTTGTAGAGGCATTCATTACGAACATTTTAAACCAAAAATCTTAATTCTAGGCCTAGTAGTTTCCGAGAAAATGGAAATAAACCAAATTATGCCATACTTTTAGCTAAAAATATGTATGTTATTGTGCGATGCACATATTTTTTCTCAAAAAGGGTAAGTCTGGCGTGGTTTTGACCATAACAAGATTTGTAGAGGCATTCATTACGAACATTTTAAACCAAAAATCTTAATTCTAGGCCTAGTAGTTTCCGAGAAAATGGAAATAAACCAAATTATGCCATACTTTTAGCTGAAAATATGTAAAAATATGTATGTTATTGTGCGATACACATATTTTTTCTCAAAAACGGTAAGTCTGGCGTGGTTTTGACCATAACAAGATTTGTAGAGGCATTCATTACGAACATTTTAAACCAAAAATCTTAATTCTAGGCCTAGTAGTTTCCGAGAAAATGGAAATAAACCAAATTATGCCATACTTTTAGCTAAAAATATGTATGTTATTGTGCGATGCACATATTTTTTCTCAAAAAGGGTAAGTCTGGCGTGGTTTTGACCATAACAAGATTTGTAGAGGCATTCATTACGAACATTTTAAACCAAAAATCTTAATTCTAGGCCTAGTAGTTTCCGAGAAAATGGAAATAAACCAAATTATGCCATACTTTTAGCTAAAAATATGTATGTTATTGTGCGATGCACATATTTTTTCTCAAAAACGGTAAGTCTGGCGTGGTTTTGACCATAACAAGATTTGTAGAGGCATTCATTACGAACATTTTAAACCAAAAATCTTAATTCTAGGCCTAGTAGTTTCCGAGAAAATGGAAATAAACCAAATTATGCCATACTTTTAGCTAAAAATATGTATGTTATTGTGCGATGCACATATTTTTTCTCAAAAACGGTAAGTCTGGCGTGGTTTTGACCATAACAAGATTTGTAGAGGCATTCATTACGAACATTTTAAACCAAAAATCTTAATTCTAGGCCTAGTAGTTTCCGAGAAAATGGAAATAAACCAAATTATGCCATACTTTTAGCTAAAAATATGTATGTTATTGTGCGATGCACATATGTTTTCTCAAAAAGGGTAAGTCTGGCGTGGTTTTGACCATAACAAGATTTGTAGAGGCATTCATTACGAACATTTTAAACCAAAAATCTTAATTCTAGGCCTAGTAGTTTCCGAGAAAATGAAAATAAACCAAATTATGCCATACTTTTAGCTAAAAATATGTATGTTATTGTGCGATGCACATATTTTTTCTCAAAAACGGTAAGTCTGGCGTGGTTTTGACCATAACAAGATTTGTAGAGGCATTCATTACGAACATTTTAAACCAAAAATCTTAATTCTAGGCCTAGTAGTTTCCGAGAAAATGGAAATAAACCAAATTATGCCATACTTTTAGCTAAAAATATGTATGTTATTGTGCGATGCACATATTTTTTCTCAAAAAGGGTAAGTCTGGCGTGGTTTTGACCATAACAAGATTTGTAGAGGCATTCATTACGAACATTTTAAACCAAAAATCTTAATTCTAGGCCTAGTAGTTTCCGAGAAAATGGAAATAAACCAAATTATGCCATACTTTTAGCTGAAAATATGTAAAAATATGTATGTTATTGTGCGATACACATATTTTTTCTCAAAAACGGTAAGTCTGGCGTGGTTTTGACCATAACAAGATTTGTAGAGGCATTCATTACGAACATTTTAAACCAAAAATCTTAATTCTAGGCCTAGTAGTTTCCGAGAAAATGGAAATAAACCAAATTATGCCATACTTTTAGCTAAAAATATGTATGTTATTGTGCGATGCACATATTTTTTCTCAAAAACGGTAAGTCTGGCGTGGTTTTGACCATAACAAGATTTGTAGAGGCATTCATTACGAACATTTTAAACCAAAAATCTTAATTCTAGGCCTAGTAGTTTCCGAGAAAATGAAAATAAACCAAATTATGCCATACTTTTAGCTAAAAATATGTATGTTATTGTGCGATGCACATATTTTTTCTCAAAAACGGTAAGTCTGGCGTGGTTTTGACCATAACAAGATTTGTAGAGGCATTCATTACGAACATTTTAAACCAAAAATCTTAATTCTAGGCCTAGTAGTTTCCGAGAAAATGGAAATAAACCAAATTATGCCATACTTTTAGCTGAAAATATGTAAAAATATGTATGTTATTGTGCGATACACATATTTTTTCTCAAAAACGGTAAGTCTGGCGTGGTTTTGACCATAACAAGATTTGTAGAGGCATTCATTACGAACATTTTAAACCAAAAATCTTAATTCTAGGCCTAGTAGTTTCCGAGAAAATGGAAATAAACCAAATTATGCCATACTTTTAGCTGAAAATATGTAAAAATATGTATGTTATTGTGCGATACACATATTTTTTCTCAAAAACGGTAAGTCTGGCGTGGTTTTGACCATAACAAGATTTGTAGAGGCATTCATTACGAACATTTTAAACCAAAAATCTTAATTCTAGGCCTAGTAGTTTCCGAGAAAATGAAAATAAACCAAATTATGCCATACTTTTAGCTAAAAATATGTATGTTATTGTGCGATGCACATATTTTTTCTCAAAAACGGTAAGTCTGGCGTGGTTTTGACCATAACAAGATTTGTAGAGGCATTCATTACGAACATTTTAAACCAAAAATCTTAATTCTAGGCCTAGTAGTTTCCGAGAAAATGGAAATAAACCAAATTATGCCATACTTTTAGCTGAAAATATGTAAAAATATGTATGTTATTGTGCGATACACATATTTTTTCTCAAAAACGGTAAGTCTGGCGTGGTTTTGACCATAACAAGATTTGTAGAGGCATTCATTACGAACATTTTAAACCAAAAATCTTAATTCTAGGCCTAGTAGTTTCCGAGAAAATGGAAATAAACCAAATTATGCCATACTTTTAGCTGAAAATATGTAAAAATATGTATGTTATTGTGCGATACACATATTTTTTCTCAAAAACGGTAAGTCTGGCGTGGTTTTGACCATAACAAGATTTGTAGAGGCATTCATTACGAACATTTTAAACCAAAAATCTTAATTCTAGGCCTAGTAGTTTCCGAGAAAATGGAAATAAACCAAATTATGCCATACTTTTAGCTAAAAATATGTATGTTATTGTGCGATGCACATATTTTTTCTCAAAAACGGTAAGTCTGGCGTGGTTTTGACCATAACAAGATTTGTAGAGGCATTCATTACGAACATTTTAAACCAAAAATCTTAATTCTAGGCCTAGTAGTTTCCGAGAAAATGGAAATAAACCAAATTATGCCATACTTTTAGCTGAAAATATGTAAAAATATGTATGTTATTGTGCGATACACATATTTTTTCTCAAAAACGGTAAGTCTGGCGTGGTTTTGACCATAACAAGATTTGTAGAGGCATTCATTACGAACATTTTAAACCAAAAATCTTAATTCTAGGCCTAGTAGTTTCCGAGAAAATGGAAATAAACCAAATTATGCCATACTTTTAGCTAAAAATATGTATGTTATTGTGCGATGCACATATTTTTTCTCAAAAAGGGTAAGTCTGGCGTGGTTTTGACCATAACAAGATTTGTAGAGGCATTCATTACGAACATTTTAAACCAAAAATCTTAATTCTAGGCCTAGTAGTTTCCGAGAAAATGGAAATAAACCAAATTATGCCATACTTTTAGCTAAAAATATGTATGTTATTGTGCGATGCACATATTTTTTCTCAAAAACGGTAAGTCTGGCGTGGTTTTGACCATAGCAAGATTTGTAGAGGCATTCATTACGAACATTTTAAACCAAAAATCTTAATTCTAGGCCTAGTAGTTTCCGAGAAAATGGAAATAAACCAAATTATGCCATACTTTTAGCTGAAAATATGTAAAAATATGTATGTTATTGTGCGATACACATATTTTTTCTCAAAAACGGTAAGTCTGGCGTGGTTTTGACCATAACAAGATTTGTAGAGGCATTCATTACGAACATTTTAAACCAAAAATCTTAATTCTAGGCCTAGTAGTTTCCGAGAAAATGGAAATAAACCAAATTATGCCATACTTTTAGCTAAAAATATGTATGTTATTGTGCGATGCACATATGTTTTCTCAAAAAGGGTAAGTCTGGCGTGGTTTTGACCATAACAAGATTTGTAGAGGCATTCATTACGAATATTTTAAACCAAAAATCTTAATTCTAGGCCTAGTAGTTTCCGAGAAAATGGAAATAAACCAAATTATGCCATACTTTTAGCTAAAAATATGTATGTTATTGTGCGATGCACATATTTTTTCTCAAAAACGGTAAGTCTGGCGTGGTTTTGACCATAACAAGATTTGTAGAGGCATTCATTACGAACATTTTAAACCAAAAATCTTAATTCTAGGCCTAGTAGTTTCCGAGAAAATGGAAATAAACCAAATTATGCCATACTTTTAGCTAAAAATATGTATGTTATTGTGCGATGCACATATTTTTTCTCAAAAACGGTAAGTCTGGCGTGGTTTTGACCATAACAAGATTTGTAGAGGCATTCATTACGAACATTTTAAACCAAAAATCTTAATTCTAGGCCTAGTAGTTTCCGAGAAAATGGAAATAAACCAAATTATGCCATACTTTTAGCTAAAAATATGTATGTTATTGTGCGATGCACATATTTTTTCTCAAAAAGGGTAAGTCTGGCGTGGTTTTGACCATAACAAGATTTGTAGAGGCATTCATTACGAACATTTTAAACCAAAAATCTTAATTCTAGGCCTAGTAGTTTCCGAGAAAATGGAAATAAACCAAATTATGCCATACTTTTAGCTAAAAATATGTATGTTATTGTGCGATGCACATATTTTTTCTCAAAAAGGGTAAGTCTGGCGTGGTTTTGACCATAACAAGATTTGTAGAGGCATTCATTACGAACATTTTAAACCAAAAATCTTAATTCTAGGCCTAGTAGTTTCCGAGAAAATGGAAATAAACCAAATTATGCCATACTTTTAGCTAAAAATATGTATGTTATTGTGCGATGCACATATTTTTTCTCAAAAACGGTAAGTCTGGCGTGGTTTTGACCATAACAAGATTTGTAGAGGCATTCATTACGAACATTTTAAACCAAAAATCTTAATTCTAGGCCTAGTAGTTTCCGAGAAAATGGAAATAAACCAAATTATGCCATACTTTTAGCTAAAAATATGTATGTTATTGTGCGATGCACATATTTTTTCTCAAAAAGGGTAAGTCTGGCGTGGTTTTGACCATAACAAGATTTGTAGAGGCATTCATTACGAACATTTTAAACCAAAAATCTTAATTCTAGGCCTAGTAGTTTCCGAGAAAATGGAAATAAACCAAATTATGCCATACTTTTAGCTAAAAATATGTATGTTATTGTGCGATGCACATATTTTTTCTCAAAAAGGGTAAGTCTGGCGTGGTTTTGACCATAACAAGATTTGTAGAGGCATTCATTACGAACATTTTAAACCAAAAATCTTAATTCTAGGCCTAGTAGTTTCCGAGAAAATGGAAATAAACCAAATTATGCCATACTTTTAGCTGAAAATATGTATGTTATTGTGCGATGCACATATTTTTTCTCAAAAACGGTAAGTCTGGCGTGGTTTTGACCATAACAAGATTTGTAGAGGCATTCATTACGAACATTTTAAACCAAAAATCTTAATTCTAGGCCTAGTAGTTTCCGAGAAAATGGAAATAAACCAAATTATGCCATACTTTTAGCTGAAAATATGTAAAAATATGTATGTTATTGTGCGATACACATATTTTTTCTCAAAAACGGTAAGTCTGGCGTGGTTTTGACCATAACAAGATTTGTAGAGGCATTCATTACGAACATTTTAAACCAAAAATCTTAATTCTAGGCCTAGTAGTTTCCGAGAAAATGGAAATAAACCAAATTATGCCATACTTTTAGCTAAAAATATGTATGTTATTGTGCGATGCACATATTTTTTCTCAAAAACGGTAAGTCTGGCGTGGTTTTGACCATAACAAGATTTGTAGAGGCATTCATTACGAACATTTTAAACCAAAAATCTTAATTCTAGGCCTAGTAGTTTCCGAGAAAATGGAAATAAACCAAATTATGCCATACTTTTAGCTGAAAATATGTAAAAATATGTATGTTATTGTGCGATACACATATTTTTTCTCAAAAACGGTAAGTCTGGCGTGGTTTTGACCATAACAAGATTTGTAGAGGCATTCATTACGAACATTTTAAACCAAAAATCTTAATTCTAGGCCTAGTAGTTTCCGAGAAAATGGAAATAAACCAAATTATGCCATACTTTTAGCTAAAAATATGTATGTTATTGTGCGATGCACATATGTTTTCTCAAAAAGGGTAAGTCTGGCGTGGTTTTGACCATAACAAGATTTGTAGAGGCATTCATTACGAACATTTTAAACCAAAAATCTTAATTCTAGGCCTAGTAGTTTCCGAGAAAATGGAAATAAACCAAATTATGCCATACTTTTAGCTAAAAATATGTATGTTATTGTGCGATGCACATATTTTTTCTCAAAAACGGTAAGTCTGGCGTGGTTTTGACCATAACAAGATTTGTAGAGGCATTCATTACGAACATTTTAAACCAAAAATCTTAATTCTAGGCCTAGCAGTTTCCGAGAAAATGGAAATAAACCAAATTATGCCATACTTTTAGCTAAAAATATGTATGTTATTGTGCGATGCACATATTTTTTCTCAAAAAGGGTAAGTCTGGCGTGGTTTTGACCATAACAAGATTTGTAGAGGCATTCATTACGAACATTTTAAACCAAAAATCTTAATTCTAGGCCTAGTAGTTTCCGAGAAAATGGAAATAAACCAAATTATGCCATACTTTTAGCTGAAAATATGTAAAAATATGTATGTTATTGTGCGATACACATATTTTTTCTCAAAAACGGTAAGTCTGGCGTGGTTTTGACCATAACAAGATTTGTAGAGGCATTCATTACGAACATTTTAAACCAAAAATCTTAATTCTAGGCCTAGTAGTTTCCGAGAAAATGGAAATAAACCAAATTATGCCATACTTTTAGCTGAAAATATGTAAAAATATGTATGTTATTGTGCGATACACATATTTTTTCTCAAAAACGGTAAGTCTGGCGTGGTTTTGACCATAACAAGATTTGTAGAGGCATTCATTACGAACATTTTAAACCAAAAATCTTAATTCTAGGCCTAGTAGTTTCCGAGAAAATGAAAATAAACCAAATTATGCCATACTTTTAGCTAAAAATATGTATGTTATTGTGCGATGCACATATTTTTTCTCAAAAAGGGTAAGTCTGGCGTGGTTTTGACCATAACAAGATTTGTAGAGGCATTCATTACGAACATTTTAAACCAAAAATCTTAATTCTAGGCCTAGTAGTTTCCGAGAAAATGGAAATAAACCAAATTATGCCATACTTTTAGCTAAAAATATGTATGTTATTGTGCGATGCACATATTTTTTCTCAAAAACGGTAAGTCTGGCGTGGTTTTGACCATAACAAGATTTGTAGAGGCATTCATTACGAACATTTTAAACCAAAAATCTTAATTCTAGGCCTACTAGTTTCCGAGAAAATGAAAATAAACCAAATTATGCCATACTTTTAGCTGAAAATATGTATGTTATTGTGCGATGCACATATTTTTTCTCAAAAACGGTAAGTCTGGCGTGGTTTTGACCATAACAAGATTTGTAGAGGCATTCATTACGAACATTTTAAACCAAAAATCTTAATTCTAGGCCTAGTAGTTTCCGAGAAAATGGAAATAAACCAAATTATGCCATACTTTTAGCTGAAAATATGTAAAAATATGTATGTTATTGTGCGATACACATATTTTTTCTCAAAAACGGTAAGTCTGGCGTGGTTTTGACCATAACAAGATTTGTAGAGGCATTCATTACGAACATTTTAAACCAAAAATCTTAATTCTAGGCCTAGTAGTTTCCGAGAAAATGGAAATAAACCAAATTATGCCATACTTTTAGCTGAAAATATGTAAAAATATGTATGTTATTGTGCGATACACATATTTTTTCTCAAAAACGGTAAGTCTGGCGTGGTTTTGACCATAACAAGATTTGTAGAGGCATTCATTACGAACATTTTAAACCAAAAATCTTAATTCTAGGCCTAGTAGTTTCCGAGAAAATGGAAATAAACCAAATTATGCCATACTTTTAGCTAAAAATATGTATGTTATTGTGCGATGCACATATTTTTTCTCAAAAAGGGTAAGTCTGGCGTGGTTTTGACCATAACAAGATTTGTAGAGGCATTCATTACGAACATTTTAAACCAAAAATCTTAATTCTAGGCCTAGTAGTTTCCGAGAAAATGGAAATAAACCAAATTATGCCATACTTTTAGCTAAAAATATGTATGTTATTGTGCGATGCACATATTTTTTCTCAAAAACGGTAAGTCTGGCGTGGTTTTGACCATAACAAGATTTGTAGAGGCATTCATTACGAACATTTTAAACCAAAAATCTTAATTCTAGGCCTAGTAGTTTCCGAGAAAATGGAAATAAACCAAATTATGCCATACTTTTAGCTGAAAATATGTAAAAATATGTATGTTATTGTGCGATACACATATTTTTTCTCAAAAACGGTAAGTCTGGCGTGGTTTTGACCATAACAAGATTTGTAGAGGCATTCATTACGAACATTTTAAACCAAAAATCTTAATTCTAGGCCTAGCAGTTTCCGAGAAAATGGAAATAAACCAAATTATGCCATACTTTTAGCTAAAAATATGTATGTTATTGTGCGATGCACATATTTTTTCTCAAAAAGGGTAAGTCTGGCGTGGTTTTGACCATAACAAGATTTGTAGAGGCATTCATTACGAACATTTTAAACCAAAAATCTTAATTCTAGGCCTAGTAGTTTCCGAGAAAATGGAAATAAACCAAATTATGCCATACTTTTAGCTGAAAATATGTAAAAATATGTATGTTATTGTGCGATACACATATTTTTTCTCAAAAACGGTAAGTCTGGCGTGGTTTTGACCATAACAAGATTTGTAGAGGCATTCATTACGAACATTTTAAACCAAAAATCTTAATTCTAGGCCTAGTAGTTTCCGAGAAAATGAAAATAAACCAAATTATGCCATACTTTTAGCTAAAAATATGTATGTTATTGTGCGATGCACATATTTTTTCTCAAAAACGGTAAGTCTGGCGTGGTTTTGACCATAACAAGATTTGTAGAGGCATTCATTACGAACATTTTAAACCAAAAATCTTAATTCTAGGCCTAGTAGTTTCCGAGAAAATGGAAATAAACCAAATTATGCCATACTTTTAGCTAAAAATATGTATGTTATTGTGCGATGCACATATTTTTTCTCAAAAACGGTAAGTCTGGCGTGGTTTTGACCATAACAAGATTTGTAGAGGCATTCATTACGAACATTTTAAACCAAAAATCTTAATTCTAGGCCTAGTAGTTTCCGAGAAAATGGAAATAAACCAAATTATGCCATACTTTTAGCTGAAAATATGTAAAAATATGTATGTTATTGTGCGATACACATATTTTTTCTCAAAAACGGTAAGTCTGGCGTGGTTTTGACCATAACAAGATTTGTAGAGGCATTCATTACGAACATTTTAAACCAAAAATCTTAATTCTAGGCCTAGTAGTTTCCGAGAAAATGGAAATAAACCAAATTATGCCATACTTTTAGCTGAAAATATGTAAAAATATGTATGTTATTGTGCGATACACATATTTTTTCTCAAAAACGGTAAGTCTGGCGTGGTTTTGACCATGACAAGATTTGTAGAGGCATTCATTACGAACATTTTAAACCAAAAATCTTAATTCTAGGCCTAGTAGTTTCCGAGAAAATGGAAATAAACCAAATTATGCCATACTTTTAGCTGAAAATATGTAAAAATATGTATGTTATTGTGCGATACACATATTTTTTCTCAAAAACGGTAAGTCTGGCGTGGTTTTGACCATAACAAGAATTGTAGAGGCATTCATTACGAACATTTTAAACCAAAAATCTTAATTCTAGGCCTAGTAGTTTCCGAGAAAATGGAAATAAACCAAATTATGCCATACTTTTAGCTAAAAATATGTATGTTATTGTGCGATGCACATATTTTTTCTCAAAAAGGGTAAGTCTGGCGTGGTTTTGACCATAACAAGATTTGTAGAGGCATTCATTACGAACATTTTAAACCAAAAATCTTAATTCTAGGCCTAGTAGTTTCCGAGAAAATGGAAATAAACCAAATTATGCCATACTTTTAGCTAAAAATATGTATGTTATTGTGCGATGCACATATTTTTTCTCAAAAACGGTAAGTCTGGCGTGGTTTTGACCATAACAAGATTTGTAGAGGCATTCATTACGAACATTTTAAACCAAAAATCTTAATTCTAGGCCTAGTAGTTTCCGAGAAAATGGAAATAAACCAAATTATGCCATACTTTTAGCTGAAAATATGTAAAAATATGTATGTTATTGTGCGATACACATATTTTTTCTCAAAAACGGTAAGTCTGGCGTGGTTTTGACCATAACAAGAATTGTAGAGGCATTCATTACGAACATTTTAAACCAAAAATCTTAATTCTAGGCCTAGTAGTTTCCGAGAAAATGGAAATAAACCAAATTATGCCATACTTTTAGCTGAAAATATGTATGTTATTGTGCGATGCACATATTTTTTCTCAAAAAGGGTAAGTCTGGCGTGGTTTTGACCATAACAAGATTTGTAGAGGCATTCATTACGAACATTTTAAACCAAAAATCTTAATTCTAGGCCTAGTAGTTTCCGAGAAAATGGAAATAAACCAAATTATGCCATACTTTTAGCTGAAAATATGTAAAAATATGTATGTTATTGTGCGATACACATATTTTTTCTCAAAAACGGTAAGTCTGGCGTGGTTTTGACCATAACAAGATTTGTAGAGGCATTCATTACGAACATTTTAAACCAAAAATCTTAATTCTAGGCCTAGTAGTTTCCGAGAAAATGGAAATAAACCAAATTATGCCATACTTTTAGCTAAAAATATGTATGTTATTGTGCGATGCACATATTTTTTCTCAAAAAGGGTAAGTCTGGCGTGGTTTTGACCATAACAAGATTTGTAGAGGCATTCATTACGAACATTTTAAACCAAAAATCTTAATTCTAGGCCTAGTAGTTTCCGAGAAAATGGAAATAAACCAAATTATGCCATACTTTTAGCTAAAAATATGTATGTTATTGTGCGATGCACATATTTTTTCTCAAAAACGGTAAGTCTGGCGTGGTTTTGACCATAACAAGATTTGTAGAGGCATTCATTACGAACATTTTAAACCAAAAATCTTAATTCTAGGCCTAGTAGTTTCCGAGAAAATGGAAATAAACCAAATTATGCCATACTTTTAGCTGAAAATATGTAAAAATATGTATGTTATTGTGCGATACACATATTTTTTCTCAAAAACGGTAAGTCTGGCGTGGTTTTGACCATAACAAGAATTGTAGAGGCATTCATTACGAACATTTTAAACCAAAAATCTTAATTCTAGGCCTAGTAGTTTCCGAGAAAATGGAAATAAACCAAATTATGCCATACTTTTAGCTAAAAATATGTATGTTATTGTGCGATGCACATATTTTTTCTCAAAAAGGGTAAGTCTGGCGTGGTTTTGACCATAACAAGATTTGTAGAGGCATTCATTACGAACATTTTAAACCAAAAATCTTAATTCTAGGCCTAGTAGTTTCCGAGAAAATGGAAATAAACCAAATTATGCCATACTTTTAGCTGAAAATATGTAAAAATATGTATGTTATTGTGCGATACACATATTTTTTCTCAAAAACGGTAAGTCTGGCGTGGTTTTGACCATAACAAGATTTGTAGAGGCATTCATTACGAACATTTTAAACCAAAAATCTTAATTCTAGGCCTAGTAGTTTCCGAGAAAATGGAAATAAACCAAATTATGCCATACTTTTAGCTAAAAATATGTATGTTATTGTGCGATGCACATATTTTTTCTCAAAAACGGTAAGTCTGGCGTGGTTTTGACCATAACAAGATTTGTAGAGGCATTCATTACGAACATTTTAAACCAAAAATCTTAATTCTAGGCCTAGTAGTTTCCGAGAAAATGGAAATAAACCAAATTATGCCATACTTTTAGCTAAAAATATGTATGTTATTGTGCGATGCACATATTTTTTCTCAAAAAGGGTAAGTCTGGCGTGGTTTTGACCATAACAAGATTTGTAGAGGCATTCATTACGAACATTTTAAACCAAAAATCTTAATTCTAGGCCTAGTAGTTTCCGAGAAAATGGAAATAAACCAAATTATGCCATACTTTTAGCTAAAAATATGTATGTTATTGTGCGATGCACATATTTTTTCTCAAAAAGGGTAAGTCTGGCGTGGTTTTGACCATAACAAGATTTGTAGAGGCATTCATTACGAACATTTTAAACCAAAAATCTTAATTCTAGGCCTAGTAGTTTCCGAGAAAATGGAAATAAACCAAATTATGCCATACTTTTAGCTAAAAATATGTATGTTATTGTGCGATGCACATATTTTTTCTCAAAAAGGGTAAGTCTGGCGTGGTTTTGACCATAACAAGATTTGTAGAGGCATTCATTACGAACATTTTAAACCAAAAATCTTAATTCTAGGCCTAGTAGTTTCCGAGAAAATGGAAATAAACCAAATTATGCCATACTTTTAGCTAAAAATATGTATGTTATTGTGCGATGCACATATTTTTTCTCAAAAACGGTAAGTCTGGCGTGGTTTTGACCATAACAAGATTTGTAGAGGCATTCATTACGAACATTTTAAACCAAAAATCTTAATTCTAGGCCTAGTAGTTTCCGAGAAAATGGAAATAAACCAAATTATGCCATACTTTTAGCTGAAAATATGTAAAAATATGTATGTTATTGTGCGATACACATATTTTTTCTCAAAAACGGTAAGTCTGGCGTGGTTTTGACCATAACAAGATTTGTAGAGGCATTCATTACGAACATTTTAAACCAAAAATCTTAATTCTAGGCCTAGTAGTTTCCGAGAAAATGGAAATAAACCAAATTATGCCATACTTTTAGCTAAAAATATGTATGTTATTGTGCGATGCACATATTTTTTCTCAAAAACGGTAAGTCTGGCGTGGTTTTGACCATAACAAGATTTGTAGAGGCATTCATTACGAACATTTTAAACCAAAAATCTTAATTCTAGGCCTAGTAGTTTCCGAGAAAATGGAAATAAACCAAATTATGCCATACTTTTAGCTAAAAATATGTATGTTATTGTGCGATGCACATATTTTTTCTCAAAAACGGTAAGTCTGGCGTGGTTTTGACCATAACAAGATTTGTAGAGGCATTCATTACGAACATTTTAAACCAAAAATCTTAATTCTAGGCCTAGTAGTTTCCGAGAAAATGGAAATAAACCAAATTATGCCATACTTTTAGCTGAAAATATGTAAAAATATGTATGTTATTGTGCGATACACATATTTTTTCTCAAAAACGGTAAGTCTGGCGTGGTTTTGACCATAACAAGATTTGTAGAGGCATTCATTACGAACATTTTAAACCAAAAATCTTAATTCTAGGCCTAGTAGTTTCCGAGAAAATGGAAATAAACCAAATTATGCCATACTTTTAGCTGAAAATATGTAAAAATATGTATGTTATTGTGCGATACACATATTTTTTCTCAAAAACGGTAAGTCTGGCGTGGTTTTGACCATAACAAGATTTGTAGAGGCATTCATTACGAACATTTTAAAACCAAAAATCTTAATTCTAGGCCTAGTAGTTTCCGAGAAAATGGAAATAAACCAAATTATGCCATACTTTTAGCTAAAAATATGTATGTTATTGTGCGATGCACATATTTTTTCTCAAAAACGGTAAGTCTGGCGTGGTTTTGACCATAACAAGATTTGTAGAGGCATTCATTACGAACATTTTAAACCAAAAATCTTAATTCTAGGCCTAGTAGTTTCCGAGAAAATGGAAATAAACCAAATTATGCCATACTTTTAGCTAAAAATATGTATGTTATTGTGCGATGCACATATTTTTTCTCAAAAAGGGTAAGTCTGGCGTGGTTTTGACCATAACAAGATTTGTAGAGGCATTCATTACGAACATTTTAAACCAAAAATCTTAATTCTAGGCCTAGTAGTTTCCGAGAAAATGAAAATAAACCAAATTATGCCATACTTTTAGCTGAAAATATGTAAAAATATGTATGTTATTGTGCGATACACATATTTTTTCTCAAAAACGGTAAGTCTGGCGTGGTTTTGACCATAACAAGATTTGTAGAGGCATTCATTACGAACATTTTAAACCAAAAATCTTAATTCTAGGCCTAGTAGTTTCCGAGAAAATGGAAATAAACCAAATTATGCCATACTTTTAGCTAAAAATATGTATGTTATTGTGCGATGCACATATTTTTTCTCAAAAACGGTAAGTCTGGCGTGGTTTTGACCATAACAAGATTTGTAGAGGCATTCATTACGAACATTTTAAACCAAAAATCTTAATTCTAGGCCTAGTAGTTTCCGAGAAAATGGAAATAAACCAAATTATGCCATACTTTTAGCTAAAAATATGTATGTTATTGTGCGATGCACATATTTTTTCTCAAAAAGGGTAAGTCTGGCGTGGTTTTGACCATAACAAGATTTGTAGAGGCATTCATTACGAACATTTTAAACCAAAAATCTTAATTCTAGGCCTAGTAGTTTCCGAGAAAATGGAAATAAACCAAATTATGCCATACTTTTAGCTAAAAATATGTATGTTATTGTGCGATGCACATATTTTTTCTCAAAAAGGGTAAGTCTGGCGTGGTTTTGACCATAACAAGATTTGTAGAGGCATTCATTACGAACATTTTAAACCAAAAATCTTAATTCTAGGCCTAGTAGTTTCCGAGAAAATGGAAATAAACCAAATTATGCCATACTTTTAGCTGAAAATATGTAAAAATATGTATGTTATTGTGCGATACACATATTTTTTCTCAAAAACGGTAAGTCTGGCGTGGTTTTGACCATAACAAGATTTGTAGAGGCATTCATTACGAACATTTTAAACCAAAAATCTTAATTCTAGGCCTAGTAGTTTCCGAGAAAATGGAAATAAACCAAATTATGCCATACTTTTAGCTGAAAATATGTATGTTATTGTGCGATGCACATATTTTTTCTCAAAAATGGTAAGTCTGGCGTGGTTTTGACCATAACAAGATTTGTAGAGGCATTCATTACGAACATTTTAAACCAAAAATCTTAATTCTAGGCCTAGTAGTTTCCGAGAAAATGGAAATAAACCAAATTATGCCATACTTTTAGCTAAAAATATGTATGTTATTGTGCGATGCACATATTTTTTCTCAAAAACGGTAAGTCTGGCGTGGTTTTGACCATTACAAGATTTGTAGAGGCATTCATTACGAACATTTTAAACCAAAAATCTTAATTCTAGGCCTAGTAGTTTCCGAGAAAATGGAAATAAACCAAATTATGCCATACTTTTAGCTAAAAATATGTATGTTATTGTGCGATGCACATATTTTTTCTCAAAAACGGTAAGTCTGGCGTGGTTTTGACCATAACAAGATTTGTAGAGGCATTCATTACGAACATTTTAAACCAAAAATCTTAATTCTAGGCCTAGTAGTTTCCGAGAAAATGGAAATAAACCAAATTATGCCATACTTTTAGCTGAAAATATGTAAAAATATGTATGTTATTGTGCGATACACATATTTTTTCTCAAAAACGGTAAGTCTGGCGTGGTTTTGACCATAACAAGATTTGTAGAGGCATTCATTACGAACATTTTAAACCAAAAATCTTAATTCTAGGCCTAGTAGTTTCCGAGAAAATGAAAATAAACCAAATTATGCCATACTTTTAGCTAAAAATATGTATGTTATTGTGCGATGCACATATTTTTTCTCAAAAACGGTAAGTCTGGCGTGGTTTTGACCATAACAAGATTTGTAGAGGCATTCATTACGAACATTTTAAACCAAAAATCTTAATTCTAGGCCTAGTAGTTTCCGAGAAAATGGAAATAAACCAAATTATGCCATACTTTTAGCTAAAAATATGTATGTTATTGTGCGATGCACATATTTTTTCTCAAAAAGGGTAAGTCTGGCGTGGTTTTGACCATAACAAGATTTGTAGAGGCATTCATTACGAACATTTTAAACCAAAAATCTTAATTCTAGGCCTAGTAGTTTCCGAGAAAATGGAAATAAACCAAATTATGCCATACTTTTAGCTAAAAATATGTATGTTATTGTGCGATGCACATATTTTTTCTCAAAAAGGGTAAGTCTGGCGTGGTTTTGACCATAACAAGATTTGTAGAGGCATTCATTACGAACATTTTAAACCAAAAATCTTAATTCTAGGCCTAGTAGTTTCCGAGAAAATGGAAATAAACCAAATTATGCCATACTTTTAGCTGAAAATATGTAAAAATATGTATGTTATTGTGCGATACACATATTTTTTCTCAAAAACGGTAAGTCTGGCGTGGTTTTGACCATAACAAGATTTGTAGAGGCATTCATTACGAACATTTTAAACCAAAAATCTTAATTCTAGGCCTAGTAGTTTCCGAGAAAATGAAAATAAACCAAATTATGCCATACTTTTAGCTAAAAATATGTATGTTATTGTGCGATGCACATATTTTTTCTCAAAAATGGTAAGTCTGGCGTGGTTTTGACCATAACAAGATTTGTAGAGGCATTCATTACGAACATTTTAAACCAAAAATCTTAATTCTAGGCCTAGTAGTTTCCGAGAAAATGGAAATAAACCAAATTATGCCATACTTTTAGCTAAAAATATGTATGTTATTGTGCGATGCACATATTTTTTCTCAAAAACGGTAAGTCTGGCGTGGTTTTGACCATAACAAGATTTGTAGAGGCATTCATTACGAACATTTTAAACCAAAAATCTTAATTCTAGGCCTAGTAGTTTCCGAGAAAATGGAAATAAACCAAATTATGCCATACTTTTAGCTAAAAATATGTATGTTATTGTGCGATGCACATATTTTTTCTCAAAAACGGTAAGTCTGGCGTGGTTTTGACCATAACAAGATTTGTAGAGGCATTCATTACGAACATTTTAAACCAAAAATCTTAATTCTAGGCCTAGTAGTTTCCGAGAAAATGGAAATAAACCAAATTATGCCATACTTTTAGCTAAAAATATGTATGTTATTGTGCGATGCACATATTTTTTCTCAAAAACGGTAAGTCTGGCGTGGTTTTGACCATTACAAGATTTGTAGAGGCATTCATTACGAACATTTTAAACCAAAAATCTTAATTCTAGGCCTAGTAGTTTCCGAGAAAATGGAAATAAACCAAATTATGCCATACTTTTAGCTAAAAATATGTATGTTATTGTGCGATGCACATATTTTTTTCTCAAAAACGGTAAGTCTGGCGTGGTTTTGACCATAACAAGATTTGTAGAGGCATTCATTACGAACATTTTAAACCAAAAATCTTAATTCTAGGCCTAGTAGTTTCCGAGAAAATGGAAATAAACCAAATTATGCCATACTTTTAGCTAAAAATATGTATGTTATTGTGCGATGCACATATTTTTTCTCAAAAACGGTAAGTCTGGCGTGGTTTTGACCATAACAAGATTTGTAGAGGCATTCATTACGAACATTTTAAACCAAAAATCTTAATTCTAGGCCTAGTAGTTTCCGAGAAAATGGAAATAAACCAAATTATGCCATACTTTTAGCTAAAAATATGTATGTTATTGTGCGATGCACATATTTTTTCTCAAAAAGGGTAAGTCTGGCGTGGTTTTGACCATAACAAGATTTGTAGAGGCATTCATTACGAACATTTTAAACCAAAAATCTTAATTCTAGGCCTAGTAGTTTCCGAGAAAATGGAAATAAACCAAATTATGCCATACTTTTAGCTAAAAATATGTATGTTATTGTGCGATGCACATATTTTTTCTCAAAAAGGGTAAGTCTGGCGTGGTTTTGACCATAACAAGATTTGTAGAGGCATTCATTACGAACATTTTAAACCAAAAATCTTAATTCTAGGCCTAGTAGTTTCCGAGAAAATGGAAATAAACCAAATTATGCCATACTTTTAGCTGAAAATATGTAAAAATATGTATGTTATTGTGCGATACACATATTTTTTCTCAAAAACGGTAAGTCTGGCGTGGTTTTGACCATAACAAGATTTGTAGAGGCATTCATTACGAACATTTTAAACCAAAAATCTTAATTCTAGGCCTAGTAGTTTCCGAGAAAATGAAAATAAACCAAATTATGCCATACTTTTAGCTAAAAATATGTATGTTATTGTGCGATGCACATATTTTTTCTCAAAAATGGTAAGTCTGGCGTGGTTTTGACCATAACAAGATTTGTAGAGGCATTCATTACGAACATTTTAAACCAAAAATCTTAATTCTAGGCCTAGTAGTTTCCGAGAAAATGGAAATAAACCAAATTATGCCATACTTTTAGCTAAAAATATGTATGTTATTGTGCGATGCACATATTTTTTCTCAAAAACGGTAAGTCTGGCGTGGTTTTGACCATTACAAGATTTGTAGAGGCATTCATTACGAACATTTTAAACCAAAAATCTTAATTCTAGGCCTAGTAGTTTCCGAGAAAATGGAAATAAACCAAATTATGCCATACTTTTAGCTAAAAATATGTATGTTATTGTGCGATGCACATATTTTTTCTCAAAAACGGTAAGTCTGGCGTGGTTTTGACCATAACAAGATTTGTAGAGGCATTCATTACGAACATTTTAAACCAAAAATCTTAATTCTAGGCCTAGTAGTTTCCGAGAAAATGGAAATAAACCAAATTATGCCATACTTTTAGCTGAAAATATGTAAAAATATGTATGTTATTGTGCGATACACATATTTTTTCTCAAAAACGGTAAGTCTGGCGTGGTTTTGACCATAACAAGATTTGTAGAGGCATTCATTACGAACATTTTAAACCAAAAATCTTAATTCTAGGCCTAGTAGTTTCCGAGAAAATGAAAATAAACCAAATTATGCCATACTTTTAGCTAAAAATATGTATGTTATTGTGCGATGCACATATTTTTTCTCAAAAACGGTAAGTCTGGCGTGGTTTTGACCATAACAAGATTTGTAGAGGCATTCATTACGAACATTTTAAACCAAAAATCTTAATTCTAGGCCTAGTAGTTTCCGAGAAAATGGAAATAAACCAAATTATGCCATACTTTTAGCTAAAAATATGTATGTTATTGTGCGATGCACATATTTTTTCTCAAAAAGGGTAAGTCTGGCGTGGTTTTGACCATAACAAGATTTGTAGAGGCATTCATTACGAACATTTTAAACCAAAAATCTTAATTCTAGGCCTAGTAGTTTCCGAGAAAATGGAAATAAACCAAATTATGCCATACTTTTAGCTAAAAATATGTATGTTATTGTGCGATGCACATATTTTTTCTCAAAAAGGGTAAGTCTGGCGTGGTTTTGACCATAACAAGATTTGTAGAGGCATTCATTACGAACATTTTAAACCAAAAATCTTAATTCTAGGCCTAGTAGTTTCCGAGAAAATGGAAATAAACCAAATTATGCCATACTTTTAGCTGAAAATATGTAAAAATATGTATGTTATTGTGCGATACACATATTTTTTCTCAAAAACGGTAAGTCTGGCGTGGTTTTGACCATAACAAGATTTGTAGAGGCATTCATTACGAACATTTTAAACCAAAAATCTTAATTCTAGGCCTAGTAGTTTCCGAGAAAATGAAAATAAACCAAATTATGCCATACTTTTAGCTAAAAATATGTATGTTATTGTGCGATGCACATATTTTTTCTCAAAAATGGTAAGTCTGGCGTGGTTTTGACCATAACAAGATTTGTAGAGGCATTCATTACGAACATTTTAAACCAAAAATCTTAATTCTAGGCCTAGTAGTTTCCGAGAAAATGGAAATAAACCAAATTATGCCATACTTTTAGCTAAAAATATGTATGTTATTGTGCGATGCACATATTTTTTCTCAAAAACGGTAAGTCTGGCGTGGTTTTGACCATTACAAGATTTGTAGAGGCATTCATTACGAACATTTTAAACCAAAAATCTTAATTCTAGGCCTAGTAGTTTCCGAGAAAATGGAAATAAACCAAATTATGCCATACTTTTAGCTAAAAATATGTATGTTATTGTGCGATGCACATATTTTTTCTCAAAAACGGTAAGTCTGGCGTGGTTTTGACCATAACAAGATTTGTAGAGGCATTCATTACGAACATTTTAAACCAAAAATCTTAATTCTAGGCCTAGTAGTTTCCGAGAAAATGGAAATAAACCAAATTATGCCATACTTTTAGCTGAAAATATGTAAAAATATGTATGTTATTGTGCGATACACATATTTTTTCTCAAAAACGGTAAGTCTGGCGTGGTTTTGACCATAACAAGATTTGTAGAGGCATTCATTACGAACATTTTAAACCAAAAATCTTAATTCTAGGCCTAGTAGTTTCCGAGAAAATGAAAATAAACCAAATTATGCCATACTTTTAGCTAAAAATATGTATGTTATTGTGCGATGCACATATTTTTTCTCAAAAACGGTAAGTCTGGCGTGGTTTTGACCATAACAAGATTTGTAGAGGCATTCATTACGAACATTTTAAACTAAAAATCTCAATTCTAGGCCTAGTAGTTTCCGAGAAAATGGAAATAAACCAAATTATGCCATACTTTTAGCTGAAAATATGTAAAAATATGTATGTTATTGTGCGATGCACATATTTTTTCTCAAAAACGGTAAGTCTGGCGTGGTTTTGACCATAACAAGATTTGTAGAGGCATTCATTACGAACATTTTAAACCAAAAATCTTAATTCTAGGCCTAGTAGTTTCCGAGAAAATGAAAATAAACCAAATTATGCCATACTTTTAGCTAAAAATATGTATGTTATTGTGCGATGCACATATTTTTTCTCAAAAATGGTAAGTCTGGCGTGGTTTTGACCATAACAAGATTTGTAGAGGCATTCATTACGAACATTTTAAACCAAAAATCTTAATTCTAGGCCTAGTAGTTTCCGAGAAAATGGAAATAAACCAAATTATGCCATACTTTTAGCTAAAAATATGTATGTTATTGTGCGATGCACATATTTTTTCTCAAAAATGGTAAGTCTGGCGTGGTTTTGACCATAACAAGATTTGTAGAGGCATTCATTACGAACATTTTAAACCAAAAATCTTAATTCTAGGCCTAGTAGTTTCCGAGAAAATGGAAATAAACCAAATTATGCCATACTTTTAGCTAAAAATATGTATGTTATTGTGCGATGCACATATTTTTTCTCAAAAACGGTAAGTCTGGCGTGGTTTTGACCATTACAAGATTTGTAGAGGCATTCATTACGAACATTTTAAACCAAAAATCTTAATTCTAGGCCTAGTAGTTTCCGAGAAAATGGAAATAAACCAAATTATGCCATACTTTTAGCTAAAAATATGTATGTTATTGTGCGATGCACATATTTTTTCTCAAAAACGGTAAGTCTGGCGTGGTTTTGACCATAACAAGATTTGTAGAGGCATTCATTACGAACATTTTAAACCAAAAATCTTAATTCTAGGCCTAGTAGTTTCCGAGAAAATGGAAATAAACCAAATTATGCCATACTTTTAGCTGAAAATATGTAAAAATATGTATGTTATTGTGCGATACACATATTTTTTCTCAAAAACGGTAAGTCTGGCGTGGTTTTGACCATAACAAGATTTGTAGAGGCATTCATTACGAACATTTTAAACCAAAAATCTTAATTCTAGGCCTAGTAGTTTCCGAGAAAATGAAAATAAACCAAATTATGCCATACTTTTAGCTAAAAATATGTATGTTATTGTGCGATGCACATATTTTTTCTCAAAAACGGTAAGTCTGGCGTGGTTTTGACCATAACAAGATTTGTAGAGGCATTCATTACGAACATTTTAAACTAAAAATCTCAATTCTAGGCCTAGTAGTTTCCGAGAAAATGGAAATAAACCAAATTATGCCATACTTTTAGCTGAAAATATGTAAAAATATGTATGTTATTGTGCGATACACATATTTTTTCTCAAAAACGGTAAGTCTGGCGTGGTTTTGACCATAACAAGATTTGTAGAGGCATTCATTACGAACATTTTAAACCAAAAATCTTAATTCTAGGCCTAGTAGTTTCCGAGAAAATGAAAATAAACCAAATTATGCCATACTTTTAGCTAAAAATATGTATGTTATTGTGCGATGCACATATTTTTTCTCAAAAATGGTAAGTCTGGCGTGGTTTTGACCATAACAAGATTTGTAGAGGCATTCATTACGAACATTTTAAACCAAAAATCTTAATTCTAGGCCTAGTAGTTTCCGAGAAAATGGAAATAAACCAAATTATGCCATACTTTTAGCTAAAAATATGTATGTTATTGTGCGATGCACATATTTTTTCTCAAAAACGGTAAGTCTGGCGTGGTTTTGACCATAACAAGATTTGTAGAGGCATTCATTACGAACATTTTAAACCAAAAATCTTAATTCTAGGCCTAGTAGTTTCCGAGAAAATGAAAATAAACCAAATTATGCCATACTTTTAGCTAAAAATATGTATGTTATTGTGCGATGCACATATTTTTTCTCAAAAACGGTAAGTCTGGCGTGGTTTTGACCATAACAAGATTTGTAGAGGCATTCATTACGAACATTTTAAACCAAAAATCTTAATTCTAGGCCTAGTAGTTTCCGAGAAAATGGAAATAAACCAAATTATGCCATACTTTTAGCTGAAAATATGTAAAAATATGTATGTTATTGTGCGATACACATATTTTTTCTCAAAAACGGTAAGTCTGGCGTGGTTTTGACCATAACAAGATTTGTAGAGGCATTCATTACGAACATTTTAAACCAAAAATCTTAATTCTAGGCCTAGTAGTTTCCGAGAAAATGGAAATAAACCAAATTATGCCATACTTTTAGCTGAAAATATGTAAAAATATGTATGTTATTGTGCGATACACATATTTTTTCTCAAAAACGGTAAGTCTGGCGTGGTTTTGACCATAACAAGATTTGTAGAGGCATTCATTACGAACATTTTAAACCAAAAATCTTAATTCTAGGCCTAGTAGTTTCCGAGAAAATGGAAATAAACCAAATTATGCCATACTTTTAGCTGAAAATATGTAAAAATATGTATGTTATTGTGCGATACACATATTTTTTCTCAAAAACGGTAAGTCTGGCGTGGTTTTGACCATAACAAGATTTGTAGAGGCATTCATTACGAACATTTTAAACCAAAAATCTTAATTCTAGGCCTAGTAGTTTCCGAGAAAATGGAAATAAACCAAATTATGCCATACTTTTAGCTAAAAATATGTATGTTATTGTGCGATGCACATATTTTTTCTCAAAAACGGTAAGTCTGGCGTGGTTTTGACCATAACAAGATTTGTAGAGGCATTCATTACGAACATTTTAAACCAAAAATCTTAATTCTAGGCCTAGTAGTTTCCGAGAAAATGGAAATAAACCAAATTATGCCATACTTTTAGCTAAAAATATGTATGTTATTGTGCGATGCACATATTTTTTCTCAAAAACGGTAAGTCTGGCGTGGTTTTGACCATAACAAGATTTGTAGAGGCATTCATTACGAACATTTTAAACCAAAAATCTTAATTCTAGGCCTAGTAGTTTCCGAGAAAATGAAAATAAACCAAATTATGCCATACTTTTAGCTAAAAATATGTAAAAATATGTATGTTATTGTGCGATACACATATTTTTTCTCAAAAACGGTAAGTCTGGCGTGGTTTTGACCATAACAAGATTTGTAGAGGCATTCATTACGAACATTTTAAACCAAAAATCTTAATTCTAGGCCTAGTAGTTTCCGAGAAAATGGAAATAAACCAAATTATGCCATACTTTTAGCTAAAAATATGTATGTTATTGTGCGATGCACATATTTTTTCTCAAAAACGGTAAGTCTGGCGTGGTTTTGACCATAACAAGATTTGTAGAGGCATTCATTACGAACATTTGAAACCAAAAATCTTAATTCTAGGCCTAGTAGTTTCCGAGAAAATGGAAATAAACCAAATTATGCCATACTTTTAGCTGAAAATATGTAAAAATATGTATGTTATTGTGCGATACACATATTTTTTCTCAAAAACGGTAAGTCTGGCGTGGTTTTGACCATAACAAGATTTGTAGAGGCATTCATTACGAACATTTTAAACCAAAAATCTTAATTCTAGGCCTAGTAGTTTCCGAGAAAATGGAAATAAACCAAATTATGCCATACTTTTAGCTGAAAATATGTAAAAATATGTATGTTATTGTGCGATACACATATTTTTTCTCAAAAACGGTAAGTCTGGCGTGGTTTTGACCATAACAAGATTTGTAGAGGCATTCATTACGAACATTTTAAACCAAAAATCTTAATTCTAGGCCTAGTAGTTTCCGAGAAAATGGAAATAAACCAAATTATGCCATACTTTTAGCTGAAAATATGTAAAAATATGTATGTTATTGTGCGATACACATATTTTTTCTCAAAAACGGTAAGTCTGGCGTGGTTTTGACCATAACAAGATTTGTAGAGGCATTCATTACGAACATTTTAAACCAAAAATCTTAATTCTAGGCCTAGTAGTTTCCGAGAAAATGGAAATAAACCAAATTATGCCATACTTTTAGCTAAAAATATGTATGTTATTGTGCGATGCACATATTTTTTCTCAAAAACGGTAAGTCTGGCGTGGTTTTGACCATAACAAGATTTGTAGAGGCATTCATTACGAACATTTTAAACCAAAAATCTTAATTCTAGGCCTAGTAGTTTCCGAGAAAATGGAAATAAACCAAATTATGCCATACTTTTAGCTAAAAATATGTATGTTATTGTGCGATGCACATATTTTTTCTCAAAAACGGTAAGTCTGGCGTGGTTTTGACCATAACAAGATTTGTAGAGGCATTCATTACGAACATTTTAAACCAAAAATCTTAATTCTAGGCCTAGTAGTTTCCGAGAAAATGAAAATAAACCAAATTATGCCATACTTTTAGCTAAAAATATGTATGTTATTGTGCGATGCACATATTTTTTCTCAAAAACGGTAAGTCTGGCGTGGTTTTGACCATAACAAGATTTGTAGAGGCATTCATTACGAACATTTTAAACCAAAAATCTTAATTCTAGGCCTAGTAGTTTCCGAGAAAATGGAAATAAACCAAATTATGCCATACTTTTAGCTGAAAATATGTAAAAATATGTATGTTATTGTGCGATACACATATTTTTTCTCAAAAACGGTAAGTCTGGCGTGGTTTTGACCATAACAAGATTTGTAGAGGCATTCATTACGAACATTTTAAACCAAAAATCTTAATTCTAGGCCTAGTAGTTTCCGAGAAAATGGAAATAAACCAAATTATGCCATACTTTTAGCTGAAAATATGTAAAAATATGTATGTTATTGTGCGATACACATATTTTTTCTCAAGAACGGTAAGTCTGGCGTGGTTTTGACCATAACAAGATTTTTAGAGGCATTCATTACGAACATTTTAAACCAAAAATCTTAATTCTAGGCCTAGTAGTTTCCGAGAAAATGGAAATAAACCAAATTATGCCATACTTTTAGCTGAAAATATGTAAAAATATGTATGTTATTGTGCGGTACACATATTTTTTCTCAAAAACGGTAAGTCTGGCGTGGTTTTGACCATAACAAGATTTGTAGAGGCATTCATTACGAACATTTTAAACCAAAAATCTTAATTCTAGGCCTAGTAGTTTCCGAGAAAATGGAAATAAACCAAATTATGCCATACTTTTAGCTAAAAATATGTATGTTATTGTGCGATGCACATATTTTTTCTCAAAAACGGTAAGTCTGGCGTGGTTTTGACCATAACAAGATTTGTAGAGGCATTCATTACGAACATTTTAAACCAAAAATCTTAATTCTAGGCCTAGTAGTTTCCGAGAAAATGGAAATAAACCAAATTATGCCATACTTTTAGCTAAAAATATGTATGTTATTGTGCGATGCACATATTTTTTCTCAAAAACGGTAAGTCTGGCGTGGTTTTGACCATAACAAGATTTGTAGAGGCATTCATTACGAACATTTTAAACCAAAAATCTTAATTCTAGGCCTAGTAGTTTCCGAGAAAATGGAAATAAACCAAATTATGCCATACTTTTAGCTGAAAATATGTAAAAATATGTATGTTATTGTGCGATACACATATTTTTTCTCAAAAACGGTAAGTCTGGCGTGGTTTTGACCATAACAAGATTTGTAGAGGCATTCATTACGAACATTTTAAACCAAAAATCTTAATTCTAGGCCTAGTAGTTTCCGAGAAAATGAAAATAAACCAAATTATGCCATACTTTTAGCTAAAAATATGTATGTTATTGTGCGATGCACATATTTTTTCTCAAAAACGGTAAGTCTGGCGTGGTTTTGACCATAACAAGATTTGTAGAGGCATTCATTACGAACATTTTAAACCAAAAATCTTAATTCTAGGCCTAGTAGTTTCCGAGAAAATGGAAATAAACCAAATTATGCCATACTTTTAGCTAAAAATATGTATGTTATTGTGCGATGCACATATTTTTTCTCAAAAACGGTAAGTCTGGCGTGGTTTTGACCATAACAAGATTTGTAGAGGCATTCATTACGAACATTTTAAACCAAAAATCTTAATTCTAGGCCTAGTAGTTTCCGAGAAAATGAAAATAAACCAAATTATGCCATACTTTTAGCTAAAAATATGTATGTTATTGTGCGATGCACATATTTTTTCTCAAAAACGGTAAGTCTGGCGTGGTTTTGACCATAACAAGATTTGTAGAGGCATTCATTACGAACATTTTAAACCAAAAATCTTAATTCTAGGCCTAGTAGTTTCCGAGAAAATGAAAATAAACCAAATTATGCCATACTTTTAGCTAAAAATATGTATGTTATTGTGCGATGCACATATTTTTTCTCAAAAACGGTAAGTCTGGCGTGGTTTTGACCATAACAAGATTTGTAGAGGCATTCATTACGAACATTTTAAACCAAAAATCTTAATTCTAGGCCTAGTAGTTTCCGAGAAAATGGAAATAAACCAAATTATGCCATACTTTTAGCTAAAAATATGTATGTTATTGTGCGATGCACATATTTTTTCTCAAAAACGGTAAGTCTGGCGTGGTTTTGACCATAACAAGATTTGTAGAGGCATTCATTACGAACATTTTAAACCAAAAATCTTAATTCTAGGCCTAGTAGTTTCCGAGAAAATGAAAATAAACCAAATTATGCCATACTTTTAGCTAAAAATATGTATGTTATTGTGCGATGCACATATTTTTTCTCAAAAACGGTAAGTCTGGCGTGGTTTTGACCATAACAAGATTTGTAGAGGCATTCATTACGAACATTTTAAACCAAAAATCTTAATTCTAGGCCTAGTAGTTTCCGAGAAAATGGAAATAAACCAAATTATGCCATACTTTTAGCTGTATGTTATTGTGCGATACACATATTTTTTCTCAAAAACGGTAAGTCTGGCGTGGTTTTGACCATAACAAGATTTGTAGAGGCATTCATTACGAACATTTTAAACCAAAAATCTTAATTCTAGGCCTAGTAGTTTCCGAGAAAATGAAAATAAACCAAATTATGCCATACTTTTAGCTAAAAATATGTATGTTATTGTGCGATGCACATATTTTTTCTCAAAAACGGTAAGTCTGGCGTGGTTTTGACCATAACAAGATTTGTAGAGGCATTCATTACGAACATTTTAAACCAAAAATCTTAATTCTAGGCCTAGTAGTTTCCGAGAAAATGAAAATAAACCAAATTATGCCATACTTTTAGCTAAAAATATGTATGTTATTGTGCGATGCACATATTTTTTCTCAAAAACGGTAAGTCTGGCGTGGTTTTGACCATAACAAGATTTGTAGAGGCATTCATTACGAACATTTTAAACCAAAAATCTTAATTCTAGGCCTAGTAGTTTCCGAGAAAATGAAAATAAACCAAATTATGCCATACTTTTAGCTAAAAATATGTATGTTATTGTGCGATGCACATATTTTTTCTCAAAAACGGTAAGTCTGGCGTGGTTTTGACCATAACAAGATTTGTAGAGGCATTCATTACGAACATTTTGACCATAACAAGATTTGTAGAGGCATTCATTACGAACATTTTAAACCAAAAATCTTAATTCTAGGCCTAGTAGTTTCCGAGAAAATGAAAATAAACCAAATTATGCCATACTTTTAGCTAAAAATATGTATGTTATTGTGCGATGCACATATTTTTTCTCAAAAACGGTAAGTCTGGCGTGGTTTTGACCATAACAAGATTTGTAGAGGCATTCATTACGAACATTTTAAACCAAAAATCTTAATTCTAGGCCTAGTAGTTTCCGAGAAAATGGAAATAAACCAAATTATGCCATACTTTTAGCTGAAAATATGTAAAAATATGTATGTTATTGTGCGATACACATATTTTTTCTCAAAAACGGTAAGTCTGGCGTGGTTTTGACCATAACAAGATTTGTAGAGGCATTCATTACGAACATTTTAAACCAAAAATCTTAATTCTAGGCCTAGTAGTTTCCGAGAAAATGAAAATAAACCAAATTATGCCATACTTTTAGCTAAAAATATGTATGTTATTGTGCGATGCACATATTTTTTCTCAAAAACGGTAAGTCTGGCGTGGTTTTGACCATAACAAGATTTGTAGAGGCATTCATTACGAACATTTTAAACCAAAAATCTTAATTCTAGGCCTAGTAGTTTCCGAGAAAATGAAAATAAACCAAATTATGCCATACTTTTAGCTAAAAATATGTATGTTATTGTGCGATGCACATATTTTTTCTCAAAAACGGTAAGTCTGGCGTGGTTTTGACCATAACAAGATTTGTAGAGGCATTCATTACGAACATTTTAAACCAAAAATCTTAATTCTAGGCCTAGTAGTTTCCGAGAAAATGAAAATAAACCAAATTATGCCATACTTTTAGCTAAAAATATGTATGTTATTGTGCGATGCACATATTTTTTCTCAAAAACGGTAAGTCTGGCGTGGTTTTGACCATAACAAGATTTGTAGAGGCATTCATTACGAACATTTTAAACCAAAAATCTTAATTCTAGGCCTAGTAGTTTCCGAGAAAATGGAAATAAACCAAATTATGCCATACTTTTAGCTAAAAATATGTATGTTATTGTGCGATGCACATATTTTTTCTCAAAAACGGTAAGTCTGGCGTGGTTTTGACCATAACAAGATTTGTAGAGGCATTCATTACGAACATTTTAAACCAAAAATCTTAATTCTAGGCCTAGTAGTTTCCGAGAAAATGAAAATAAACCAAATTATGCCATACTTTTAGCTAAAAATATGTATGTTATTGTGCGATGCACATATTTTTTCTCAAAAACGGTAAGTCTGGCGTGGTTTTGACCATAACAAGATTTGTAGAGGCATTCATTACGAACATTTTAAACCAAAAATCTTAATTCTAGGCCTAGTAGTTTCCGAGAAAATGGAAATAAACCAAATTATGCCATACTTTTAGCTGAAAATATGTAAAAATATGTATGTTATTGTGCGATACACATATTTTTTCTCAAAAACGGTAAGTCTGGCGTGGTTTTGACCATAACAAGATTTGTAGAGGCATTCATTACGAACATTTTAAACCAAAAATCTTAATTCTAGGCCTAGTAGTTTCCGAGAAAATGGAAATAAACCAAATTATGCCATACTTTTAGCTGAAAATATGTAAAAATATGTATGTTATTGTGCGATACACATATTTTTTCTCAAAAACGGTAAGTCTGGCGTGGTTTTGACCATAACAAGATTTGTAGAGGCATTCATTACGAACATTTTAAACCAAAAATCTTAATTCTAGGCCTAGTAGTTTCCGAGAAAATGGAAATAAACCAAATTATGCCATACTTTTAGCTGAAAATATGTAAAAATATGTATGTTATTGTGCGATGCACATATTTTTTCTCAAAAACGGTAAGTCTGGCGTGGTTTTGACCATAACAAGATTTGTAGAGGCATTCATTACGAACATTTTAAACCAAAAATCTTAATTCTAGGCCTAGTAGTTTCCGAGAAAACGGAAATAAACCAAATTATGCCATACTTTTAGCTAAAAATATGTATGTTATTGTGCGATGCACATATTTTTTCTCAAAAACGGTAAGTCTGGCGTGGTTTTGACCATAACAAGATTTGTAGAGGCATTCATTACGAACATTTTAAACCAAAAATCTTAATTCTAGGCCTAGTAGTTTCCGAGAAAATGAAAATAAACCAAATTATGCCATACTTTTAGCTAAAAATATGTATGTTATTGTGCGATGCACATATTTTTTCTCAAAAACGGTAAGTCTGGCGTTGTTTTGACCATAACAAGATTTGTAGAGGCATTCATTACGAACATTTTAAACCAAAAATCTTAATTCTAGGCCTAGTAGTTTCCGAGAAAATGAAAATAAACCAAATTATGCCATACTTTTAGCTAAAAATATGTATGTTATTGTGCGATGCACATATTTTTTCTCAAAAACGGTAAGTCTGGCGTGGTTTTGACCATAACAAGATTTGTAGAGGCATTCATTACGAACATTTTAAACCAAAAATCTTAATTCTAGGCCTAGTAGTTTCCGAGAAAATGGAAATAAACCAAATTATGCCATACTTTTAGCTGAAAATATGTAAAAATATGTATGTTATTGTGCGATACACATATTTTTTCTCAAAAACGGTAAGTCTGGCGTGGTTTTGACCATAACAAGATTTGTAGAGGCATTCATTACGAACATTTTAAACCAAAAATCTTAATTCTAGGCCTAGTAGTTTCCGAGAAAATGGAAATAAACCAAATTATGCCATACTTTTAGCTGAAAATATGTAAAAATATGTATGTTATTGTGCGATACACATATTTTTTCTCAAAAACGGTAAGTCTGGCGTGGTTTTGACCATAACAAGATTTGTAGAGGCATTCATTACGAACATTTTAAACCAAAAATCTTAATTCTAGGCCTAGTAGTTTCCGAGAAAATGAAAATAAACCAAATTATGCCATACTTTTAGCTAAAAATATGTATGTTATTGTGCGATGCACATATTTTTTCTCAAAAACGGTAAGTCTGGCGTGGTTTTGACCATAACAAGATTTGTAGAGGCATTCATTACGAACATTTTAAACCAAAAATCTTAATTCTAGGCCTAGTAGTTTCCGAGAAAATGAAAATAAACCAAATTATGCCATACTTTTAGCTAAAAATATGTATGTTATTGTGCGATGCACATATTTTTTCTCAAAAACGGTAAGTCTGGCGTGGTTTTGACCATAACAAGATTTGTAGAGGCATTCATTACGAACATTTTAAACCAAAAATCTTAATTCTAGGCCTAGTAGTTTCCGAGAAAATGAAAATAAACCAAATTATGCCATACTTTTAGCTGAAAATATGTAAAAATATGTATGTTATTGTGCGATACACATATTTTTTCTCAAAAACGGTAAGTCTGGCGTGGTTTTGACCATAACAAGATTCGTAGAGGCATTCATTACGAACATTTTAAACCAAAAATCTTAATTCTAGGCCTAGTAGTTTCCGAGAAAATGAAAATAAACCAAATTATGCCATACTTTTAGCTAAAAATATGTATGTTATTGTGCGATGCACATATTTTTTCTCAAAAACGGTAAGTCTGGCGTGGTTTTGACCATAACAAGATTTGTAGAGGCATTCATTACGAACATTTTAAACCAAAAATCTTAATTCTAGGCCTAGTAGTTTCCGAGAAAATGGAAATAAACCAAATTATGCCATACTTTTAGCTGAAAATATGTAAAAATATGTATGTTATTGTGCGATACACATATTTTTTCTCAAAAACGGTAAGTCTGGCGTGGTTTTGACCATAACAAGATTTGTAGAGGCATTCATTACGAACATTTTAAACCAAAAATCTTAATTCTAGGCCTAGTAGTTTCCGAGAAAATGGAAATAAACCAAATTATGCCATACTTTTAGCTGAAAATATGTAAAAATATGTATGTTATTGTGCGATACACATATTTTTTCTCAAAAACGGTAAGTCTGGCGTGGTTTTGACCATAACAAGATTTGTAGAGGCATTCATTACGAACATTTTAAACCAAAAATCTTAATTCTAGGCCTAGTAGTTTCCGAGAAAATGGAAATAAACCAAATTATGCCATACTTTTAGCTAAAAATATGTATGTTATTGTGCGATGCACATATTTTTTCTCAAAAACGGTAAGTCTGGCGTGGTTTTGACCATAACAAGATTTGTAGAGGCATTCATTACGAACATTTTAAACCAAAAATCTTAATTCTAGGCCTAGTAGTTTCCGAGAAAATGGAAATAAACCAAATTATGCCATACTTTTAGCTAAAAATATGTATGTTATTGTGCGATGCACATATTTTTTCTCAAAAACGGTAAGTCTGGCGTGGTTTTGACCATAACAAGATTTGTAGAGGCATTCATTACGAACATTTAAAACCAAAAATCTTAATTCTAGGCCTAGTAGTTTCCGAGAAAATGGAAGTAAACCAAATTATGCCATACTTTTAGCTGAAAATATGTAAAAATATGTATGTTATTGTGCGATACACATATTTTTTCTCAAAAACGGTAAGTCTGGCGTGGTTTTGACCATAACAAGATTTGTAGAGGCATTCATTACGAACATTTTAAACCAAAAATCTTAATTCTAGGCCTAGTAGTTTCCGAGAAAATGGAAATAAACCAAATTATGCCATACTTTTAGCTGAAAATATGTAAAAATATGTATGTTATTGTGCGATACACATATTTTTTCTCAAAAACGGTAAGTCTGGCGTGGTTTTGACCATAACAAGATTTGTAGAGGCATTCATTACGAACATTTTAAACCAAAAATCTTAATTCTAGGCCTAGTAGTTTCCGAGAAAATGGAAATAAACCAAATTATGCCATACTTTTAGCTGAAAATATGTAAAAATATGTATGTTATTGTGCGATACACATATTTTTTCTCAAAAACGGTAAGTCTGGCGTGGTTTTGACCATAACAAGATTTGTAGAGGCATTCATTACGAACATTTTAAACCAAAAATCTTAATTCTAGGCCTAGTAGTTTCCGAGAAAATGAAAATAAACCAAATTATGCCATACTTTTAGCTAAAAATATGTATGTTATTGTGCGATGCACATATTTTTTCTCAAAAACGGTAAGTCTGGCGTGGTTTTGACCATAACAAGATTTGTAGAGGCATTCATTACGAACATTTTAAACCAAAAATCTTAATTCTAGGCCTAGTAGTTTCCGAGAAAATGGAAATAAACCAAATTATGCCATACTTTTAGCTAAAAATATGTATGTTATTGTGCGATGCACATATTTTTTCTCAAAAACGGTAAGTCTGGCGTGGTTTTGACCATAACAAGATTTGTAGAGGCATTCATTACGAACATTTTAAACCAAAAATCTTAATTCTAGGCCTAGTAGTTTCCGAGAAAATGAAAATAAACCAAATTATGCCATACTTTTAGCTGAAAATATGTAAAAATATGTATGTTATTGTGCGATACACATATTTTTTCTCAAAAACGGTAAGTCTGGCGTGGTTTTGACTATAACAAGATTTGTAGAGGCATTCATTACGAACATTTTAAACCAAAAATCTTAATTCTAGGCCTAGTAGTTTCCGAGAAAATGGAAATAAACCAGATTATGCCATACTTTTAGCTGAAAATATGTAAAAATATGTATGTTATTGTGCGATACACATATTTTTTCTCAAAAACGGTAAGTCTGGCGTGGTTTTGACCATAACAAGATTTGTAGAGGCATTCATTACGAACATTTTAAACCAAAAATCTTAATTCTAGGCCTAGTAGTTTCCGAGAAAATGAAAATAAACCAAATTATGCCATACTTTTAGCTAAAAATATGTATGTTATTGTGCGATGCACATATTTTTTCTCAAAAACGGTAAGTCTGGCGTGGTTTTGACCATAACAAGATTTGTAGAGGCATTCATTACGAACATTTTAAACCAAAAATCTTAATTCTAGGCCTAGTAGTTTCCGAGAAAATGGAAATAAACCAAATTATGCCATACTTTTAGCTGAAAATATGTAAAAATATGTATGTTATTGTGCGATACACATATTTTTTCTCAAAAACGGTAAGTCTGGCGTGGTTTTGACCATAACAAGATTTGTAGAGGCATTCATTACGAACATTTTAAACAAAAAATCTTAATTCTAGGCCTAGTAGTTTCCGAGAAAATGGAAATAAACCAAATTATGCCATACTTTTAGCTAAAAATATGTATGTTATTGTGCGATGCACATATTTTTTCTCAAAAACGGTAAGTCTGGCGTGGTTTTGACCATAACAAGATTTGTAGAGGCATTCATTACGAACATTTTAAACCAAAAATCTTAATTCTAGGCCTAGTAGTTTCCGAGAAAATGGAAATAAACCAAATTATGCCATACTTTTAGCTAAAAATATGTATGTTATTGTGCGATGCACATATTTTTTCTCAAAAACGGTAAGTCTGGCGTGGTTTTGACCATAACAAGATTTGTAGAGGCATTCATTACGAACATTTTAAACCAAAAATCTTAATTCTAGGCCTAGTAGTTTCCGAGAAAATGGAAATAAACCAAATTATGCCATACTTTTAGCTGAAAATATGTAAAAATATGTATGTTATTGTGCGATACACATATTTTTTCTCAAAAACGGTAAGTCTGGCGTGGTTTTGACCATAACAAGATTTGTAGAGGCATTCATTACGAACATTTTAAACCAAAAATCTTAATTCTAGGCCTAGTAGTTTCCGAGAAAATGGAAATAAACCAAATTATGCCATACTTTTAGCTGAAAATATGTAAAAAATATGTATGTTATTGTGCGATACACATATTTTTTCTCAAAAACGGTAAGTCTGGCGTGGTTTTGACCATAACAAGATTTGTAGAGGCATTCATTACGAACATTTTAAACCAAAAATCTTAATTCTAGGCCTAGTAGTTTCCGAGAAAATGGAAATAAACCAAATTATGCCATACTTTTAGCTGAAAATATGTAAAAATATGTATGTTATTGTGCGATACACATATTTTTTCTCAAAAACGGTAAGTCTGGCGTGGTTTTGACCATAACAAGATTTGTAGAGGCATTCATTACGAACATTTTAAACCAAAAATCTTAATTCTAGGCCTAGTAGTTTCCGAGAAAATGGAAATAAACCAAATTATGCCATACTTTTAGCTAAAAATATGTATGTTATTGTGCGATGCACATATTTTTTCTCAAAAACGGTAAGTCTGGCGTGGTTTTGACCATAACAAGATTTGTAGAGGCATTCATTACGAACATTTTAAACCAAAAATCTTAATTCTAGGCCTAGTAGTTTCCGAGAAAATGGAAATAAACCAAATTATGCCATACTTTTAGCTAAAAATATGTATGTTATTGTGCGATGCACATATTTTTTCTCAAAAACGGTAAGTCTGGCGTGGTTTTGACCATAACAAGATTTGTAGAGGCATTCATTACGAACATTTTAAACCAAAAATCTTAATTCTAGGCCTAGTAGTTTCCGAGAAAATGGAAATAAACCAAATTATGCCATACTATTAGCTGAAAATATGTAAAAATATGTATGTTATTGTGCGATACACATATTTTTTCTCAAAAACGGTAAGTCTGGCGTGGTTTTGACCATAACAAGATTTGTAGAGGCATTCATTACGAACATTTTAAACCAAAAATCTTAATTCTAGGCCTAGTAGTTTCCGAGAAAATGGAAATAAACCAAATTATGCCATACTTTTAGCTAAAAATATGTATGTTATTGTGCGATGCACATATTTTTTCTCAAAAACGGTAAGTCTGGCGTGGTTTTGACCATAACAAGATTTGTAGAGGCATTCATTACGAACATTTTAAAGCAAAAATCTTAATTCTAGGCCTAGTAGTTTCCGAGAAAATGGAAATAAACCAAATTATGCCATACTTTTAGCTGAAAATATGTAAAAATATGTATGTTATTGTGCGATACACATATTTTTTCTCAAAAACGGTAAGTCTGGCGTGGTTTTGACCATAACAAGATTTGTAGAGGCATTCATTGCGAACATTTTAAACCAAAAATCTTAATTCTAGGCCTAGTAGTTTCCGAGAAAATGGAAATAAACCAAATTATGCCATACTTTTAGCTGAAAATATGTAAAAATATGTATGTTATTGTGCGATACACATATTTTTTCTCAAAAACGGTAAGTCTGGCGTGGTTTTGACCATAACAAGATTTGTAGAGGCATTCATTACGAACATTTTAAACCAAAAATCTTAATTCTAGGCCTAGTAGTTTCCGAGAAAATGAAAATAAACCAAATTATGCCATACTTTTAGCTAAAAATATGTATGTTATTGTGCGATGCACATATTTTTTCTCAAAAACGGTAAGTCTGGCGTGGTTTCGACCATAACAAGATTTGTAGAGGCATTCATTACGAACATTTTAAACCAAAAATCTTAATTCTAGGCCTAGTAGTTTCCGAGAAAATGGAAATAAACCAAATTATGCCATACTTTTAGCTGAAAATATGTAAAAATATGTATGTTATTGTGCGATACACATATTTTTTCTCAAAAACGGTAAGTCTGGCGTGGTTTTGACCATAACAAGATTTGTAGAGGCATTCATTACGAACATTTTAAACCAAAAATCTTAATTCTAGGCCTAGTAGTTTCCGAGAAAATGGAAATAAACCAAATTATGCCATACTTTTAGCTGAAAATATGTAAAAATATGTATGTTATTGTGCGATACACATATTTTTTCTCAAAAACGGTAAGTCTGGCGTGGTTTTGACCATAACAAGATTTGTAGAGGCATTCATTACGAACATTTTAAACCAAAAATCTTAATTCTAGGCCTAGTAGTTTCCGAGAAAATGAAAATAAACCAAATTATGCCATACTTTTAGCTAAAAATATGTATGTTATTGTGCGATGCACATATTTTTTCTCAAAAACGGTAAGTCTGGCGTGGTTTTGACCATAACAAGATTTGTAGAGGCATTCATTACGAACATTTTAAACCAAAAATCTTAATTCTAGGCCTAGTAGTTTCCGAGAAAATGGAAATAAACCAAATTATGCCATACTTTTAGCTAAAAATATGTATGTTATTGTGCGATGCACATATTTTTTCTCAAAAACGGTAAGTCTGGCGTGGTTTTGACCATAACAAGATTTGTAGAGGCATTCATTACGAACATTTTAAACCAAAAATCTTAATTCTAGGCCTAGTAGTTTCCGAGAAAATGGAAATAAACCAAATTATGCCATACTTTTAGCTGAAAATATGTAAAAATATGTATGTTATTGTGCGATACACATATTTTTTCTCAAAAACGGTAAGTCTGGCGTGGTTTTGACCATAACAAGATTTGTAGAGGCATTCATTACGAACATTTTAAACCAAAAATCTTAATTCTAGGCCTAGTAGTTTCCGAGAAAATGAAAATAAACCAAATTATGCCATACTTTTAGCTAAAAATATGTATGTTATTGTGCGATGCACATATTTTTTCTCAAAAACGGTAAGTCTGGCGTGGTTTTGACCATAACAAGATTTGTAGAGGCATTCATTACGAACATTTTAAACCAAAAATCTTAATTCTAGGCCTAGTAGTTTCCGAGAAAATGAAAATAAACCAAATTATGCCATACTTTTAGCTAAAAATATGTATGTTATTGTGCGATGCACATATTTTTTCTCAAAAACGGTAAGTCTGGCGTGGTTTTGACCATAACAAGATTTGTAGAGGCATTCATTACGAACATTTTAAACCAAAAATCTTAATTCTAGGCCTAGTAGTTTCCGAGAAAATGGAAATAAACCAAATTATGCCATACTTTTAGCTGAAAATATGTAAAAATATGTATGTTATTGTGCGATACACATATTTTTTCTCAAAAACGGTAAGTCTGGCGTGGTTTTGACCATAACAAGATTTGTAGAGGCATTCATTACGAACATTTTAAACCAAAAATCTTAATTCTAGGCCTAGTAGTTTCCGAGAAAATGGAAATAAACCAAATTATGCCATACTTTTAGCTAAAAATATGTATGTTATTGTGCGATGCACATATTTTTTCTCAAAAACGGTAAGTCTGGCGTGGTTTTGACCATAACAAGATTTGTAGAGGCATTCATTACGAACATTTTAAACCAAAAATCTTAATTCTAGGCCTAGTAGTTTCCGAGAAAATGGAAATAAACCAAATTATGCCATACTTTTAGCTAAAAATATGTATGTTATTGTGCGATGCACATATTTTTTCTCCAAAACGGTAAGTCTGGCGTGGTTTTGACCATAACAAGATTTGTAGAGGCATTCATTACGAACATTTTAAACCAAAAATCTTAATTCTAGGCCTAGTAGTTTCCGAGAAAATGGAAATAAACCAAATTATGCCATACTTTTAGCTGAAAATATGTAAAAATATGTATGTTATTGTGCGATACACATATTTTTTCTCAAAAACGGTAAGTCTGGCGTGGTTTTGACCGTAACAAGATTTGTAGAGGCATTCATTACGAACATTTTAAACCAAAAATCTTAATTCTAGGCCTAGTAGTTTCCGAGAAAATGAAAATAAACCAAATTATGCCATACTTTTAGCTAAAAATATGTATGTTATTGTGCGATGCACATATTTTTTCTCAAAAACGGTAAGTCTGGCGTGGTTTTGACCATAACAAGATTTGTAGAGGCATTCATTACGAACATTTTAAACCAAAAATCTTAATTCTAGGCCTAGTAGTTTCCGAGAAAATGGAAATAAACCAAATTATGCCATACTTTTAGCTGAAAATATGTAAAAATATGTATGTTATTGTGCGATACACATATTTTTTCTCAAAAACGGTAAGTCTGGCGTGGTTTTGACCATAACAAGATTTGTAGAGGCATTCATTACGAACATTTTAAACCAAAAATCTTAATTCTAGGCCTAGTAGTTTCCGAGAAAATGGAAATAAACCAAATTATGCCATACTTTTAGCTGAAAATATGTAAAAATATGTATGTTATTGTGCGATACACATATTTTTTCTCAAAAACGGTAAGTCTGGCGTGGTTTTGACCATAACAAGATTTGTAGAGGCATTCATTACGAACATTTTAAACCAAAAATCTTAATTCTAGGCCTAGTAGTTTCCGAGAAAATGGAAATAAACCAAATTATGCCATACTTTTAGCTGAAAATATGTAAAAATATGTATGTTATTGTGCGATACACATATTTTTTCTCAAAAACGGTAAGTCTGGCGTGGTTTTGACCATAACAAGATTTGTAGAGGCATTCATTACGAACATTTTAAACCAAAAATCTTAATTCTAGGCCTAGTAGTTTCCGAGAAAATGGAAATAAACCAAATTATGCCATACTTTTAGCTGAAAATATGTAAAAATATGTATGTTATTGTGCGATACACATATTTTTTCTCAAAAACGGTAAGTCTGGCGTGGTTTTGACCATAACAAGATGTGTAGAGGCATTCATTACGAACATTTTAAACCAAAAATCTTAATTCTAGGCCTAGTAGTTTCCGAGAAAATGGAAATAAACCAAATTATGCCATACTTTTAGCTGAAAATATGTAAAAATATGTATGTTATTGTGCGATACACATATTTTTTCTCAAAAACGGTAAGTCTGGCGTGGTTTTGACCATAACAAGATTTGTAGAGGCATTCATTACGAACATTTTAAACCAAAAATCTTAATTCTAGGCCTAGTAGTTTCCGAGAAAATGGAAATAAACCAAATTATGCCATACTTTTAGCTAAAAATATGTATGTTATTGTGCGATGCACATATTTTTTCTCAAAAACAGTAAGTCTGGCGTGGTTTTGACCATAACAAGATTTGTAGAGGCATTCATTACGAACATTTTAAACCAAAAATCTTAATTCTAGGCCTAGTAGTTTCCGAGAAAATGAAAATAAACCAAATTATGCCATACTTTTAGCTAAAAATATGTATGTTATTGTGCGATGCACATATTTTTTCTCAAAAACGGTAAGTCTGGCGTGGTTTTGACCATAACAAGATTTGTAGAGGCATTCATTACGAACATTTTAAACCAAAAATCTTAATTCTAGGCCTAGTAGTTTCCGAGAAAATGGAAATAAACCAAATTATGCCATACTTTTAGCTGAAAATATGTAAAAATATGTATGTTATTGTGCGATACACATATTTTTTCTCAAAAACGGTAAGTCTGGCGTGGTTTTGACCATAACAAGATTTGTAGAGGCATTCATTACGAACATTTTAAACCAAAAATCTTAATTCTAGGCCTAGTAGTTTCCGAGAAAATGGAAATAAACCAAATTATGCCATACTTTTAGCTGAAAATATGTAAAAATATGTATGTTATTGTGCGATACACATATTTTTTCTCAAAAACGGTAAGTCTGGCGTGGTTTTGACCATAACAAGATTTGTAGAGGCATTCATTACGAACATTTTAAACCAAAAATCTTAATTCTAGGCCTAGTAGTTTCCGAGAAAATGGAAATAAACCAAATTATGCCATACTTTTAGCTGAAAATATGTAAAAATATGTATGTTATTGTGCGATACACATATTTTTTCTCAAAAACGGTAAGTCTGGCGTGGTTTTGACCATAACAAGATTTGTAGAGGCATTCATTACGAACATTTTAAACCAAAAATCTTAATTCTAGGCCTAGTAGTTTCCGAGAAAATGGAAATAAACCAAATTATGCCATACTTTTAGCTGAAAATATGTAAAAATATGTATGTTATTGTGCGATACACATATTTTTTCTCAAAAACGGTAAGTCTGGCGTGGTTTTGACCATAACAAGATGTGTAGAGGCATTCATTGCGAACATTTTAAACCAAAAATCTTAATTCTAGGCCTAGTAGTTTCCGAGAAAATGGAAATAAACCAAATTATGCCATACTTTTAGCTGAAAATATGTAAAAATATGTATGTTATTGTGCGATACACATATTTTTTCTCAAAAACGGTAAGTCTGGCGTGGTTTTGACCATAACAAGATTTGTAGAGGCATTCATTACGAACATTTTAAACCAAAAATCTTAATTCTAGGCCTAGTAGTTTCCGAGAAAATGGAAATAAACCAAATTATGCCATACTTTTAGCTGAAAATATGTAAAAATATGTATGTTATTGTGCGATACACATATTTTTTCTCAAAAACGGTAAGTCTGGCGTGGTTTTGACCATAACAAGATTTGTAGAGGCATTCATTACGAACATTTTAAACCAAAAATCTTAATTCTAGGCCTAGTAGTTTCCGAGAAAATGGAAATAAACCAAATTATGCCATACTTTTAGCTGAAAATATGTAAAAATATGTATGTTATTGTGCGATACACATATTTTTTCTCAAAAACGGTAAGTCTGGCGTGGTTTTGACCATAACAAGATTTGTAGAGGCATTCATTACGAACATTTTAAACCAAAAATCTTAATTCTAGGCCTAGTAGTTTCCGAGAAAATGGAAATAAACCAAATTATGCCATACTTTTAGCTGAAAATATGTAAAAATATGTATGTTATTGTGCGATACACATATTTTTTCTCAAAAACGGTAAGTCTGGCGTGGTTTTGACCATAACAAGATGTGTAGAGGCATTCATTACGAACATTTTAAACCAAAAATCTTAATTCTAGGCCTAGTAGTTTCCGAGAAAATGGAAATAAACCAAATTATGCCATACTTTTAGCTGAAAATATGTAAAAATATGTATGTTATTGTGCGATACACATATTTTTTCTCAAAAACGGTAAGTCTGGCGTGGTTTTGACCATAACAAGATTTGTAGAGGCATTCATTACGAACATTTTAAACCAAAAATCTTAATTCTAGGCCTAGTAGTTTCCGAGAAAATGGAAATAAACCAAATTATGCCATACTTTTAGCTAAAAATATGTATGTTATTGTGCGATGCACATATTTTTTCTCAAAAACAGTAAGTCTGGCGTGGTTTTGACCATAACAAGATTTGTAGAGGCATTCATTACGAACATTTTAAACCAAAAATCTTAATTCTAGGCCTAGTAGTTTCCGAGAAAATGAAAATAAACCAAATTATGCCATACTTTTAGCTAAAAATATGTATGTTATTGTGCGATGCACATATTTTTTCTCAAAAACGGTAAGTCTGGCGTGGTTTTGACCATAACAAGATTTGTAGAGGCATTCATTACGAACATTTTAAACCAAAAATCTTAATTCTAGGCCTAGTAGTTTCCGAGAAAATGAAAATAAACCAAATTATGCCATACTTTTAGCTAAAAATATGTATGTTATTGTGCGATGCACATATTTTTTCTCAAAAACGGTAAGTCTGGCGTGGTTTTGACCATAACAAGATTTGTAGAGGCATTCATTACGAACATTTTAAACCAAAAATCTTAATTCTAGGCCTAGTAGTTTCCGAGAAAATGAAAATAAACCAAATTATGCCATACTTTTAGCTGAAAATATGTAAAAATATGTATGTTATTGTGCGATGCACATATTTTTTCTCAAAAACGGTAAGTCTGGCGTGGTTTTGACCATAACAAGATTTGTAGAGGCATTCATTACGAACATTTTAAACCAAAAATCTTAATTCTAGGCCTAGTAGTTTCCGAGAAAATGAAAATAAACCAAATTATGCCATACTTTTAGCTAAAAATATGTATGTTATTGTGCGATGCACATATTTTTTCTCAAAAACGGTAAGTCTGGCGTGGTTTTGACCATAACAAGATTTGTAGAGGCATTCATTACGAACATTTTAAACCAAAAATCTTAATTCTAGGCCTAGTAGTTTCCGAGAAAATGGAAATAAACCAAATTATGCCATACTTTTAGTTGAAAATATGTAAAAATATGTATGTTATTGTGCGATACACATATTTTTTCTCAAAAACGGTAAGTCTGGCGTGGTTTTGACCATAACAAGATTTGTAGAGGCATTCATTACGAACATCTTAAACCAAAAATCTTAATTCTAGGCCTAGTAGTTTCCGAGAAAATGAAAATAAACCAAATTATGCCATACTTTTAGCTAAAAATATGTATGTTATTGTGCGATGCACATATTTTTTCTCAAAAACGGTAAGTCTGGCGTGGTTTTGACCATAACAAGATTTGTAGAGGCATTCATTACGAACATTTTAAACCAAAAATCTTAATTCTAGGCCTAGTAGTTTCCGAGAAAGTGGAAATAAACCAAATTATGCCATACTTTTAGCTAAAAATATGTATGTTATTGTGCGATGCACATATTTTTTCTCAAAAACGGTAAGTCTGGCGTGGTTTTGACCATAACAAGATTTGTAGAGGCATTCATTACGAACATTTTAAACCAAAAATCTTAATTCTAGGCCTAGTAGTTTCCGAGAAAATGGAAATAAACCAAATTATGCCATACTTTTAGCTGAAAATATGTAAAAATATGTATGTTATTGTGCGATACACATATTTTTTCTCAAAAACGGTAAGTCTGGCGTGGTTTTGACCATAACAAGATTTGTAGAGGCATTCATTACGAACATTTTAAACCAAAAATCTTAATTCTAGGCCTAGTAGTTTCCGAGAAAATGGAAATAAACCAAATTATGCCATACTTTTAGCTGAAAATATGTAAAAATATGTATGTTATTGTGCGATGCACATATTTTTTCTCAAAAACGGTAAGTCTTGCGTGGTTTTGACCATAACAAGATTTGTAGAGGCATTCATTACGAACATTTTAAACCAAAAATCTTAATTCTAGGCCTAGTAGTTTCCGAGAAAATGGAAATAAACCAAATTATGCCATACTTTTAGCTGAAAATATGTAAAAATATGTATGTTATTGTGCGATACACATATTTTTTCTCAAAAACGGTAAGTCTGGCGTGGTTTTGACCATAACAAGATTTGTAGAGGCATTCATTACGAACATTTTAAACCAAAAATCTTAATTCTAGGCCTAGTAGTTTCCGAGAAAATGGAAATAAACCAAATTATGCCATACTTTTAGCTGAAAATATGTAAAAATATGTATGTTATTGTGCGATACACATATTTTTTCTCAAAAACGGTAAGTCTGGCGTGGTTTTGACCATAACAAGATTTGTAGAGGCATTCATTACGAACATTTTAAACCAAAAATCTTAATTCTAGGCCTAGTAGTTTCCGAGAAAATGAAAATAAACCAAATTATGCCATACTTTTAGCTAAAAATATGTATGTTATTGTGCGATGCACATATTTTTTCTCAAAAACGGTAAGTCTGGCGTGGTTTTGACCATAACAAGATTTGTAGAGGCATTCATTACGAACATTTTAAACCAAAAATCTTAATTCTAGGCCTAGTAGTTTCCGAGAAAATGGAAATAAACCAAATTATGCCATACTTTTAGCTGAAAATATGTAAAAATATGTATGTTATTGTGCGATACACATATTTTTTCTCAAAAACGGTAAGTCTGGCGTGGTTTTGACCATAACAAGATTTGTAGAGGCATTCATTACGAACATTTTAAACCAAAAATCTTAATTCTAGGCCTAGTAGTTTCCGAGAAAATGAAAATAAACCAAATTATGCCATACTTTTAGCTAAAAATATGTATGTTATTGTGCGATGCACATATTTTTTCTCAAAAACGGTAAGTCTGGCGTGGTTTTGACCATAACAAGATTTGTAGAGGCATTCATTACGAACATTTTAAACCAAAAATCTTAATTCTAGGCCTAGTAGTTTCCGAGAAAATGGAAATAAACCAAATTATGCCATACTTTTAGCTGAAAATATGTAAAAATATGTATGTTATTGTGCGATACACATATTTTTTCTCAAAAACGGTAAGTCTGGCGTGGTTTTGACCATAACAAGATTTGTAGAGGCATTCATTACGAACATTTTAAACCAAAAATCTTAATTCTAGGCCTAGTAGTTTCCGAGAAAATGGAAATAAACCAAATTATGCCATACTTTTAGCTAAAAATATGTATGTTATTGTGCGATGCACATATTTTTTCTCAAAAACGGTAAGTCTGGCGTGGTTTTGACCATAACAAGATTTGTAGAGGCATTCATTACGAACATTTTAAACCAAAAATCTTTATTCTAGGCCTAGTAGTTTCCGAGAAAATGGAAATAAACCAAATTATGCCATACTTTTAGCTAAAAATATGTATGTTATTGTGCGATGCACATATTTTTTCTCAAAAACGGTAAGTCTGGCGTGGTTTTGACCATAACAAGATTTGTAGAGGCATTCATTACGAACATTTTAAACCAAAAATCTTAATTCTAGGCCTAGTAGTTTCCGAGAAAATGGAAATAAACCAAATTATGCCATACTTTTAGCTGAAAATATGTAAAAATATGTATGTTATTGTGCGATACACATATTTTTTCTCAAAAACGGTAAGTCTGGCGTGGTTTTGACCATAACAAGATTTGTAGAGGCATTCATTACGAACATTTTAAACCAAAAATCTTAATTCTAGGCCTAGTAGTTTCCGAGAAAATGAAAATAAACCAAATTATGCCATACTTTTAGCTAAAAATATGTATGTTATTGTGCGATGCACATATTTTTTCTCAAAAACGGTAAGTCTGGCGTGGTTTTGACCATAACAAGATTTGTAGAGGCATTCATTACGAACATTTTAAACCAAAAATCTTAATTCTAGGCCTAGTAGTTTCCGAGAAAATGGAAATAAACCAAATTATGCCATACTTTTAGCTGAAAATATGTAAAAATATGTATGTTATTGTGCGATACACATATTTTTTCTCAAAAACGGTAAGTCTGGCGTGGTTTTGACCATAACAAGATTTGTAGAGGCATTCATTACGAACATTTTAAACCAAAAATCTTAATTCTAGGCCTAGTAGTTTCCGAGAAAATGGAAATAAACCAAATTATGCCATACTTTTAGCTAAAAATATGTATGTTATTGTGCGATGCACATATTTTTTCTCAAAAACGGTAAGTCTGGCGTGGTTTTGACCATAACAAGATTTGTAGAGGCATTCATTACGAACATTTTAAACCAAAAATCTTAATTCTAGGCCTAGTAGTTTCCGAGAAAATGAAAATAAACCAAATTATGCCATACTTTTAGCTAAAAATATGTATGTTATTGTGCGATGCACATATTTTTTCTCAAAAACGGTAAGTCTGGCGTGGTTTTGACCATAACAAGATTTGTAGAGGCATTCATTACGAACATTTTAAACCAAAAATCTTAATTCTAGGCCTAGTAGTTTCCGAGAAAATGGAAATAAACCAAATTATGCCATACTTTTAGCTGAAAATATGTAAAAATATGTATGTTATTGTGCGATACACATATTTTTTCTCAAAAACGGTAAGTCTGGCGTGGTTTTGACCATAACAAGATTTGTAGAGGCATTCATTACGAACATTTTAAACCAAAAATCTTAATTCTAGGCCTAGTAGTTTCCGAGAAAATGGAAATAAACCAAATTATGCCATACTTTTAGCTAAAAATATGTATGTTATTGTGCGATGCACATATTTTTTCTCAAAAACGGTAAGTCTGGCGTGGTTTTGACCATAACAAGATTTGTAGAGGCATTCATTACGAACATTTTAAACCAAAAATCTTAATTCTAGGCCTAGTAGTTTCCGAGAAAATGGAAATAAACCAAATTATGCCATACTTTTAGCTGAAAATATGTAAAAATATGTATGTTATTGTGCGATACACATATTTTTTCTCAAAAACGGTAAGTCTGGCGTGGTTTTGACCATAACAAGATTTGTAGAGGCATTCATTACGAACATTTTGAACCAAAAATCTTAATTCTAGGCCTAGTAGTTTCCGAGAAAATGGAAATAAACCAAATTATGCCATACTTTTAGCTGAAAATATGTAAAAATATGTATGTTATTGTGCGATACACATATTTTTTCTCAAAAACGGTAAGTCTGGCGTGGTTTTGACCATAACAAGATTTGTAGAGGCATTCATTACGAACATTTTAAACCAAAAATCTTAATTCTAGGCCTAGTAGTTTCCGAGAAAATGGAAATAAACCAAATTATGCCATACTTTTAGCTAAAAATATGTATGTTATTGTGCGATGCACATATTTTTTCTCAAAAACGGTAAGTCTGGCGTGGTTTTGACCATAACAAGATTTGTAGAGGCATTCATTACGAACATTTTAAACCAAAAATCTTAATTCTAGGCCTAGTAGTTTCCGAGAAAATGGAAATAAACCAAATTATGCCATACTTTTAGCTGAAAATATGTAAAAATATGTATGTTATTGTGCGATACACATATTTTTTCTCAAAAACGGTAAGTCTGGCGTGGTTTTGACCATAACAAGATTTGTAGAGGCATTCATTACGAACATTTTAAACCAAAAATCTTAATTCTAGGCCTAGTAGTTTCCGAGAAAATGGAAATAAACCAAATTATGCCATACTTTTAGCTGAAAATATGTAAAAATATGTATGTTATTGTGCGATACACATATTTTTTCTCAAAAACGGTAAGTCTGGCGTGGTTTTGACCATAACAAGATTTGTAGAGGCATTCATTACGAACATTTTAAACCAAAAATCTTAATTCTAGGCCTAGTAGTTTCCGAGAAAATGAAAATAAACCAAATTATGCCATACTTTTAGCTAAAAATATGTATGTTATTGTGCGATGCACATATTTTTTCTCAAAAACGGTAAGTCTGGCGTGGTTTTGACCATAACAAGATTTGTAGAGGCATTCATTACGAACATTTTAAACCAAAAATCTTAATTCTAGGCCTAGTAGTTTCCGAGAAAATGGAAATAAACCAAATTATGCCATACTTTTAGCTGAAAATATGTAAAAATATGTATGTTATTGTGCGATACACATATTTTTTCTCAAAAACGGTAAGTCTGGCGTGGTTTTGACCATAACAAGATTTGTAGAGGCATTCATTACGAACATTTTAAACCAAAAATCTTAATTCTAGGCCTAGTAGTTTCCGAGAAAATGGAAATAAACCAAATTATGCCATACTTTTAGCTAAAAATATGTATGTTATTGTGCGATGCACATATTTTTTCTCAAAAACGGTAAGTCTGGCGTGGTTTTGACCATAACAAGATTTGTAGAGGCATTCATTACGAACATTTTAAACCAAAAATCTTAATTCTAGGCCTAGTAGTTTCCGAGAAAATGAAAATAAACCAAATTATGCCATACTTTTAGCTAAAAATATGTATGTTATTGTGCGATGCACATATTTTTTCTCAAAAACGGTAAGTCTGGCGTGGTTTTGACCATAACAAGATTTGTAGAGGCATTCATTACGAACATTTTAAACCAAAAATCTTAATTCTAGGCCTAGTAGTTTCCGAGAAAATGGAAATAAACCAAATTATGCCATACTTTTAGCTGAAAATATGTAAAAATATGTATGTTATTGTGCGATACACATATTTTTTCTCAAAAACGGTAAGTCTGGCGTGGTTTTGACCATAACAAGATTTGTAGAGGCATTCATTACGAACATTTTAAACCAAAAATCTTAATTCTAGGCCTAGTAGTTTCCGAGAAAATGGAAATAAACCAAATTATGCCATACTTTTAGCTAAAAATATGTATGTTATTGTGCGATGCACATATTTTTTCTCAAAAACGGTAAGTCTGGCGTGGTTTTGACCATAACAAGATTTGTAGAGGCATTCATTACGAACATTTTAAACCAAAAATCTTAATTCTAGGCCTAGTAGTTTCCGAGAAAATGGAAATAAACCAAATTATGCCATACTTTTAGCTGAAAATATGTAAAAATATGTATGTTATTGTGCGATACACATATTTTTTCTCAAAAACGGTAAGTCTGGCGTGGTTTTGACCATAACAAGATTTGTAGAGGCATTCATTACGAACATTTTAAACCAAAAATCTTAATTCTAGGCCTAGTAGTTTCAGAGAAAATGGAAATAAACCAAATTATGCCATACTTTTAGCTGAAAATATGTAAAAATATGTATGTTATTGTGCGATACACATATTTTTTCTCAAAAACGGTAAGTCTGGCGTGGTTTTGACCATAACAAGATTTGTAGAGGCATTCATTACGAACATTTTAAACCAAAAATCTTAATTCTAGGCCTAGTAGTTTCCGAGAAAATGGAAATAAACCAAATTATGCCATACTTTTAGCTAAAAATATGTATGTTATTGTGCGATGCACATATTTTTTCTCAAAAACGGTAAGTCTGGCGTGGTTTTGACCATAACAAGATTTGTAGAGGCATTCATTACGAACATTTTAAACCAAAAATCTTAATTCTAGGCCTAGTAGTTTCCGAGAAAATGGAAATAAACCAAATTATGCCATACTTTTAGCTGAAAATATGTAAAAATATGTATGTTATTGTGCGATACACATATTTTTTCTCAAAAACGGTAAGTCTGGCGTGGTTTTGACCAAAAATCTTAATTCTAGGCCTAGTAGTTTCCGAGAAAATGGAAATAAACCAAATTATGCCATACTTTTAGCTGAAAATATGTAAAAATATGTATGTTATTGTGCGATACACATATTTTTTCTCAAAAACGGTAAGTCTGGCGTGGTTTTGACCATAACAAGATTTGTAGAGGCATTCATTACGAACATTTTAAACCAAAAATCTTAATTCTAGGCCTAGTAGTTTCCGAGAAAATGGAAATAAACCAAATTATGCCATACTTTTAGCTGAAAATATGTAAAAATATGTATGTTATTGTGCGATACACATATTTTTTCTCAAAAACGGTAAGTCTGGCGTGGTTTTGACCATAACAAGATTTGTAGAGGCATTCATTACGAACATTTTAAACCAAAAATCTTAATTCTAGGCCTAGTAGTTTCCGAGAAAATGAAAATAAACCAAATTATGCCATACTTTTAGCTAAAAATATGTATGTTATTGTGCGATGCACATATTTTTTCTCAAAAACGGTAAGTCTGGCGTGGTTTTGACCATAACAAGATTTGTAGAGGCATTCATTACGAACATTTTAAACCAAAAATCTTAATTCTAGGCCTAGTAGTTTCCGAGAAAATGGAAATAAACCAAATTATGCCATACTTTTAGCTGAAAATATGTAAAAATATGTATGTTATTGTGCGATACACATATTTTTTCTCAAAAACGGTAAGTCTGGCGTGGTTTTGACCATAACAAGATTTGTAGAGGCATTCATTACGAACATTTTAAACCAAAAATCTTAATTCTAGGCCTAGTAGTTTCCGAGAAAATGGAAATAAACCAAATTATGCCATACTTTTAGCTAAAAATATGTATGTTATTGTGCGATGCACATATTTTTTCTCAAAAACGGTAAGTCTGGCGTGGTTTTGACCATAACAAGATTTGTAGAGGCATTCATTACGAACATTTTAAACCAAAAATCTTAATTCTAGGCCTAGTAGTTTCCGAGAAAATGAAAATAAACCAAATTATGCCATACTTTTAGCTAAAAATATGTATGTTATTGTGCGATGCACATATTTTTTCTCAAAAACGGTAAGTCTGGCGTGGTTTTGACCATAACAAGATTTGTAGAGGCATTCATTACGAACATTTTAAACCAAAAATCTTAATTCTAGGCCTAGTAGTTTCCGAGAAAATGGAAATAAACCAAATTATGCCATACTTTTAGCTGAAAATATGTAAAAATATGTATGTTATTGTGCGATACACATATTTTTTCTCAAAAACGGTAAGTCTGGCGTGGTTTTGACCATAACAAGATTTGTAGAGGCATTCATTACGAACATTTTAAACCAAAAATCTTAATTCTAGGCCTAGTAGTTTCCGAGAAAATGGAAATAAACCAAATTATGCCATACTTTTAGCTAAAAATATGTATGTTATTGTGCGATGCACATATTTTTTCTCAAAAACGGTAAGTCTGGCGTGGTTTTGACCATAACAAGATTTGTAGAGGCATTCATTACGAACATTTTAAACCAAAAATCTTAATTCTAGGCCTAGTAGTTTCCGAGAAAATGGAAATAAACCAAATTATGCCATACTTTTAGCTGAAAATATGTAAAAATATGTATGTTATTGTGCGATACACATATTTTTTCTCAAAAACGGTAAGTCTGGCGTGGTTTTGACCATAACAAGATTTGTAGAGGCATTCATTACGAACATTTTAAACCAAAAATCTTAATTCTAGGCCTAGTAGTTTCAGAGAAAATGGAAATAAACCAAATTATGCCATACTTTTAGCTGAAAATATGTAAAAATATGTATGTTATTGTGCGATACACATATTTTTTCTCAAAAACGGTAAGTCTGGCGTGGTTTTGACCATAACAAGATTTGTAGAGGCATTCATTACGAACATTTTAAACCAAAAATCTTAATTCTAGGCCTAGTAGTTTCCGAGAAAATGGAAATAAACCAAATTATGCCATACTTTTAGCTAAAAATATGTATGTTATTGTGCGATGCACATATTTTTTCTCAAAAACGGTAAGTCTGGCGTGGTTTTGACCATAACAAGATTTGTAGAGGCATTCATTACGAACATTTTAAACCAAAAATCTTAATTCTAGGCCTAGTAGTTTCCGAGAAAATGGAAATAAACCAAATTATGCCATACTTTTAGCTAAAAATATGTATGTTATTGTGCGATGCACATATTTTTTCTCAAAAACGGTAAGTCTGGCGTGGTTTTGACCATAACAAGATTTGTAGAGGCATTCATTACGAACATTTTAAACCAAAAATCTTAATTCTAGGCCTAGTAGTTTCCGAGAAAATGGAAATAAACCAAATTATGCCATACTTTTAGCTGAAAATATGTAAAAATATGTATGTTATTGTGCGATACACATATTTTTTCTCAAAAACGGTAAGTCTGGCGTGGTTTTGACCATAACAAGATTTGTAGAGGCATTCATTACGAACATTTTAAACCAAAAATCTTAATTCTAGGCCTAGTAGTTTCCGAGAAAATGGAAATAAACCAAATTATGCCATACTTTTAGCTGAAAATATGTAAAAATATGTATGTTATTGTGCGATACACATATTTTTTCTCAAAAACGGTAAGTCTGGCGTGGTTTTGACCATAACAAGATTTGTAGAGGCATTCATTACGAACATTTTAAACCAAAAATCTTAATTCTAGGCCTAGTAGTTTCCGAGAAAATGGAAATAAACCAAATTATGCCATACTTTTAGCTGAAAATATGTAAAAATATGTATGTTATTGTGCGATACACATATTTTTTCTCAAAAACGGTAAGTCTGGCGTGGTTTTGACCATAACAAGATTTGTAGAGGCATTCATTACGAACATTTTAAACCAAAAATCTTAATTCTAGGCCTAGTAGTTTCCGAGAAAATGGAAATAAACCAAATTATGCCATACTTTTAGCTAAAAATATGTATGTTATTGTGCGATGCACATATTTTTTCTCAAAAACGGTAAGTCTGGCGTGGTTTTGACCATAACAAGATTTGTAGAGGCATTCATTACGAACATTTTAAACCAAAAATCTTAATTCTAGGCCTAGTAGTTTCCGAGAAAATGGAAATAAACCAAATTATGCCATACTTTTAGCTGAAAATATGTAAAAATATGTATGTTATTGTGCGATACACATATTTTTTCTCAAAAACGGTAAGTCTGGCGTGGTTTTGACCATAACAAGATTTGTAGAGGCATTCATTACGAACATTTTAAACCAAAAATCTTAATTCTAGGCCTAGTAGTTTCCGAGAAAATGGAAATAAACCAAATTATGCCATACTTTTAGCTGAAAATATGTAAAAATATGTATGTTATTGTGCGATACACATATTTTTTCTCAAAAACGGTAAGTCTGGCGTGGTTTTGACCATAACAAGATTTGTAGAGGCATTCATTACGAACATTTTAAACCAAAAATCTTAATTCTAGGCCTAGTAGTTTCCGAGAAAATGGAAATAAACCAAATTATGCCATACTTTTAGCTGAAAATATGTAAAAATATGTATGTTATTGTGCGATACACATATTTTTTCTCAAAAACGGTAAGTCTGGCGTGGTTTTGACCATAACAAGATTTGTAGAGGCATTCATTACGAACATTTTAAACCAAAAATCTTAATTCTAGGCCTAGTAGTTTCCGAGAAAATGAAAATAAACCAAATTATGCCATACTTTTAGCTAAAAATATGTATGTTATTGTGCGATGCACATATTTTTTCTCAAAAACGGTAAGTCTGGCGTGGTTTTGACCATAACAAGATTTGTAGAGGCATTCATTACGAACATTTTAAACCAAAAATCTTAATTCTAGGCCTAGTAGTTTCCGAGAAAATGAAAATAAACCAAATTATGCCATACTTTTAGCTAAAAATATGTATGTTATTGTGCGATGCACATATTTTTTCTCAAAAACGGTAAGTCTGGCGTGGTTTTGACCATAACAAGATTTGTAGAGGCATTCATTACGAACATTTTAAACCAAAAATCTTAATTCTAGGCCTAGTAGTTTCCGAGAAAATGGAAATAAACCAAATTATGCCATACTTTTAGCTGAAAATATGTAAAAATATGTATGTTATTGTGCGATGCACATATTTTTTCTCAAAAACGGTAAGTCTGGCGTGGTTTTGACCATAACAAGATTTGTAGAGGCATTCATTACGAACATTTTAAACCAAAAATCTTAATTCTAGGCCTAGTAGTTTCCGAGAAAATGGAAATAAACCAAATTATGCCATACTTTTAGCTGAAAATATGTAAAAATATGTATGTTATTGTGCGATACACATATTTTTTCTCAAAAACGGTAAGTCTGGCGTGGTTTTGACCATAACAAGATTTGTAGAGGCATTCATTACGAACATTTTAAACCAAAAATCTTAATTCTAGGCCTAGTAGTTTCCGAGAAAATGAAAATAAACCAAATTATGCCATACTTTTAGCTAAAAATATGTATGTTATTGTGCGATGCACATATTTTTTCTCAAAAACGGTAAGTCTGGCGTGGTTTTGACCATAACAAGATTTGTAGAGGCATTCATTACGAACATTTTAAACCAAAAATCTTAATTCTAGGCCTAGTAGTTTCCGAGAAAATGAAAATAAACCAAATTATGCCATACTTTTAGCTGAAAATATGTAAAAATATGTATGTTATTGTGCGATACACATATTTTTTCTCAAAAACGGTAAGTCTGGCGTGGTTTTGACCATAACAAGATTTGTAGAGGCATTCATTACGAACATTTTAAATCAAAAATCTTAATTCTAGGCCTAGTAGTTTCCGAGAAAATGAAAATAAACCAAATTATGCCATACTTTTAGCTAAAAATATGTATGTTATTGTGCGATGCACATATTTTTTCTCAAAAACGGTAAGTCTGGCGTGGTTTTGACCATAACAAGATTTGTAGAGGCATTCATTACGAACATTTTAAACCAAAAATCTTAATTCTAGGCCTAGTAGTTTCCGAGAAAATGAAAATAAACCAAATTATGCCATACTTTTAGCTAAAAATATGTATGTTATTGTGCGATGCACATATTTTTTCTCAAAAACGGTAAGTCTGGCGTGGTTTTGACCATAACAAGATTTGTAGAGGCATTCATTACGAACATTTTAAACCAAAAATCTTAATTCTAGGCCTAGTAGTTTCCGAGAAAATGGAAATAAACCAAATTATGCCATACTTTTAGCTAAAAATATGTAAAAATATGTATGTTATTGTGCGATACACATATTTTTTCTCAAAAACGGTAAGTCTGGCGTGGTTTTGACCATAACAAGATTTGTAGAGGCATTCATTACGAACATTTTAAACCAAAAATCTTAATTCTAGGCCTAGTAGTTTCCGAGAAAATGGAAATAAACCAAATTATGCCATACTTTTAGCTGAAAATATGTAAAAATATGTATGTTATTGTGCGATACACATATTTTTTCTCAAAAACGGTAAGTCTGGCGTGGTTTTGACCATAACAAGATTTGTAGAGGCATTCATTACGAACATTTTAAACCAAAAATCTTAATTCTAGGCCTAGTAGTTTCCGAGAAAATGAAAATAAACCAAATTATGCCATACTTTTAGCTAAAAATATGTATGTTATTGTGCGATGCACATATTTTTTCTCAAAAACGGTAAGTCTGGCGTGGTTTTGACCATAACAAGATTTGTAGAGGCATTCATTACGAACATTTTAAACCAAAAATCTTAATTCTAGGCCTAGTAGTTTCCGAGAAAATGGAAATAAACCAAATTATGCCATACTTTTAGCTGAAAATATGTAAAAATATGTATGTTATTGTGCGATGCACATATTTTTTCTCAAAAACGGTAAGTCTGGCGTGGTTTTGACCATAACAAGATTTGTAGAGGCATTCATTACGAACATTTTAAACCAAAAATCTTAATTCTAGGCCTAGTAGTTTCCGAGAAAATGGAAATAAACCAAATTATGCCATACTTTTAGCTGAAAATATGTAAAAATATGTATGTTATTGTGCGATACACATTTTTTTTCTCAAAAACGGTAAGTCTGGCGTGGTTTTGACCATAACAAGATTTGCAGAGGCATTCATTACGAACATTTTAAACCAAAAATCTTAATTCTAGGCCTAGTAGTTTCCGAGAAAATAAAAATAAACCAAATTATGCCATACTTTTAGCTAAAAATATGTATGTTATTGTGCGATGCACATATTTTTTCTCAAAAACGGTAAGTCTGGCGTGGTTTTGACCATAACAAGATTTGTAGAGGCATTCATTACGAACATTTTAAACCAAAAATCTTAATTCTAGGCCTAGTAGTTTCCGAGAAAATGAAAATAAACCAAATTATGCCATACTTTTACCTAAAAATATGTATGTTATTGTGCGATGCACATATTTTTTCTCAAAAACGGTAAGTCTGGCGTGGTTTTGACCATAACAAGATTTGTAGAGGCATTCATTACGAACATTTTAAACCAAAAATCTTAATTCTAGGCCTAGTAGTTTCCGAGAAAATGGAAATAAACCAAATTATGCCATACTTTTAGCTAAAAATATGTAAAAATATGTATGTTATTGTGCGATACACATATTTTTTCTCAAAAACGGTAAGTCTGGCGTGGTTTTGACCATAACAAGATTTGTAGAGGCATTCATTACGAACATTTTAAACCAAAAATCTTAATTCTAGGCCTAGTAGTTTCCGAGAAAATGGAAATAAACCAAATTATGCCATACTTTTAGCTGAAAATATGTAAAAATATGTATGTTATTGTGCGATACACATATTTTTTCTCAAAAACGGTAAGTCTGGTGTGGTTTTGACCATAACAAGATTTGTAGAGGCATTCATTACGAACATTTTAAACCAAAAATCTTAATTCTAGGCCTAGTAGTTTCCGAGAAAATGAAAATAAACCAAATTATGCCATACTTTTAGCTAAAAATATGTATGTTATTGTGCGATGCACATATTTTTTCTCAAAAACGGTAAGTCTGGCGTGGTTTTGACCATAACAAGATTTGTAGAGGCATTCATTACGAACATTTTAAACCAAAAATCTTAATTCTAGGCCTAGTAGTTTCCGAGAAAATGAAAATAAACCAAATTATGCCATACTTTTAGCTGAAAATATGTAAAAATATGTATGTTATTGTGCGATACACATATTTTTTCTCAAAAACGGTAGGTCTGGCGTGGTTTTGACCATAACAAGATTTGTAGAGGCATTCATTACGAACATTTTAAACCAAAAATCTTAATTCTAGGCCTAGTAGTTTCCGAGAAAATGGAAATAAACCAAATTATGCCATACTTTTAGCTAAAATTATGTATGTTATTGTGCGATGCACATATTTTTTCTCAAAAACGGTAAGTCTGGCGTGGTTTTGACCATAACAAGATTTGTAGAGGCATTCATTACGAACATTTTAAACCAAAAATCTTAATTCTAGGCCTAGTAGTTTCCGAGAAAATGGAAATAAACCAAATTATGCCATTCTTTTAGCTAAAAATATGTATGTTATTGTGCGATGCACATATTTTTTCTCAAAAACGGTAAGTCTGGCGTGGTTTTGACCATAACAAGATTTGTAGAGGCATTCATTACGAACATTTTAAACCAAAAATCTTAATTCTAGGCCTAGTAGTTTCCGAGAAAATGAAAATAAACCAAATTATGCCATACTTTTAGCTGAAAATATGTAAAAATATGTATGTTATTGTGCGATACACATATTTTTTCTCAAAAACGGTAAGTCTGGCGTGGTTTTGACCATAACAAGATTTGTAGAGGCATTCATTACGAACATTTTAAACCAAAAATCTTAATTCTAGGCCTAGTAGTTTCCGAGAAAATGAAAATAAACCAAATTATGCCATACTTTTAGCTAAAAATATGTATGTTATTGTGCGATGCACATATTTTTTCTCAAAAACGGTAAGTCTGGCGTGGTTTTGACCATAACAAGACTTGTAGAGGCATTCATTACGAACATTTAAAACCAAAAATCTTAATTCTAGGCCTAGTAGTTTCCGAGAAAATGGAAATAAACCAAATTATGCCATACTTTTAGCTGAAAATATGTAAAAATATGTATGTTATTGTGCGATACACATATTTTTTCTCAAAAACGGTAAGTCTGGCGTGGTTTTGACCATAACAAGATTTGTAGAGGCATTCATTACGAACATTTTAAACCAAAAATCTTAATTCTAGGCCTAGTAGTTTCCGAGAAAATGGAAATAAACCAAATTATGCCATACTTTTAGCTAAAAATATGTATGTTATTGTGCGATGCACATATTTTTTCTCAAAAACGGTAAGTCTGGCGTGGTTTTGACCATAACAAGATTTGTAGAGGCATTCATTACGAACATTTTAAACCAAAAATCTTAATTCTAGGCCTAGTAGTTTCCGAGAAAATGGAAATAAACCAAATTATGCCATACTTTTAGCTGAAAATATGTATGTTATTGTGCGATGCACATATTTTTTCTCAAAAACGGTAAGTCTGGCGTGGTTTTGACCATAACAAGATTTGTAGAGGCATTCATTACGAACATTTTAAACCAAAAATCTTAATTCTAGGCCTAGTAGTTTCCGAGAAAATGAAAATAAACCAAATTATGCCATACTTTTAGCTAAAAATATGTATGTTATTGTGCGATGCACATATTTTTTCTCAAAAACGGTAAGTCTGGCGTGGTTTTGACCATAACAAGATTTGTAGAGGCATTCATTACGAACATTTTAAACCAAAAATCTTAATTCTAGGCCTAGTAGTTTCCGAGAAAATGAAAATAAACCAAATTATGCCATACTTTTAGCTAAAAATATGTATGTTATTGTGCGATGCACATATTTTTTCTCAAAAACGGTAAGTCTGGCGTGGTTTTGACCATAACAAGATTTGTAGAGGCATTCATTACGAACATTTTAAACCAAAAATCTTAATTCTAGGCCTAGTAGTTTCCGAGAAAATGAAAATAAACCAAATTATGCCATACTTTTAGCTAAAAATATGTATGTTATTGTGCGATGCACATATTTTTTCTCAAAAACGGTAAGTCTGGCGTGGTTTTGACCATAACAAGATTTGTAGAGGCATTCATTACGAACATTTTAAACCAAAAATCTTAATTCTAGGCCTAGTAGTTTCCGAGAAAATGAAAATAAACCAAATTATGCCATACTTTTAGCTGAAAATATGTAAAAATATGTATGTTATTGTGCGATACACATATTTTTTCTCAAAAACGATAAGTCTGGCGTGGTTTTGACCATAACAAGATTTGTAGAGGCATTCATTACGAACATTTTAAACCAAAAATCTTAATTCTAGGCCTAGTAGTTTCCGAGAAAATGAAAATAAACCAAATTATGCCATACTTTTAGCTAAAAATATGTATGTTATTGTGCGATGCACATATTTTTTCTCAAAAACGGTAAGTCTGGCGTGGTTTTGACCATAACAAGATTTGTAGAGGCATTCATTACGAACATTTTAAACCAAAAATCTTAATTCTAGGCCTAGTAGTTTCCGAGAAAATGGAAATAAACCAAATTATGCCATACTTTTAGCTGAAAATATGTAAAAATATGTATGTTATTGTGCGATACACATATTTTTTCTCAAAAACGGTAAGTCTGGCGTGGTTTTGACCATAACAAGATTTGTAGAGGCATTCATTACGAACATTTTAAACCAAAAATCTTAATTCTAGGCCTAGTAGTTTCCGAGAAAATGAAAATAAACCAAATTATGCCATACTTTTAGCTAAAAATATGTATGTTATTGTGCGATGCACATATTTTTTCTCAAAAACGGTAAGTCTGGCGTGGTTTTGACCATAACAAGATTTGTAGAGGCATTCATTACGAACATTTTAAACCAAAAATCTTAATTCTAGGCCTAGTAGTTTCCGAGAAAAAGAAAATAAACCAAATTATGCCATACTTTTAGCTAAAAATATGTATGTTATTGTGCGATGCACATATTTTTTCTCAAAAACGGTAAGTCTGGCGTGGTTTTGACCATAGCAAGATTTGTAGAGGCATTCATTACGAACATTTTAAACCAAAATCTTAATTCTAGGCCTAGTAGTTTCCGAGAAAATGAAAATAAACCAAATTATGCCATACTTTTAGCTAAAAATATGTATGTTATTGTGCGATGCACATATTTTTTCTCAAAAACGGTAAGTCTGGCGTGGTTTTGACCATAACAAGATTTGTAGAGGCATTCATTACGAACATTTTAAACCAAAAATCTTAATTCTAGGCCTAGTAGTTTCCGAGAAAATGGAAATAAACCAAATTATGCCATACTTTTAGCTGAAAATATGTAAAAATTTGTATGTTATTGTGCGATACACATATTTTTTCTCAAAAACGGTAAGTCTGGCGTGGTTTTGACCATAACAAGATTTGTAGAGGCATTCATTACGAACATTTTAAACCAAAAATCTTAATTCTAGGCCTAGTAGTTTCCGAGAAAATGGAAATAAACCAAATTATGCCATACTTTTAGCTGAAAATATGTAAAAATATGTATGTTATTGTGCGATACACATATTTTTTCTCAAAAACGGTAAGTCTGGCGTGGTTTTGACCATAACAAGATTTGTAGAGGCATTCATTACGAACATTTTAAACCAAAAATCTTAATTCTAGGCCTAGTAGTTTCCGAGAAAATGGAAATAAACCAAATTATGCCATACTTTTAGCTGAAAATATGTAAAAATATGTATGTTATTGTGCGATACACATATTTTTTCTCAAAAACGGTAAGTCTGGCGTGGTTTTGACCATAACAAGATTTGTAGAGGCATTCATTACGAACATTTTAAACCAAAAATCTTAATTCTAGGCCTAGTAGTTTCCGAGAAAATGAAAATAAACCAAATTATGCCATACTTTTAGCTAAAAATATGTATGTTATTGTGCGATGCACATATTTTTTCTCAAAAACGGTAAGTCTGGCGTGGTTTTGACCATAACAAGATTTGTAGAGGCATTCATTACGAACATTTTAAACCAAAAATCTTAATTCTAGGCCTAGTAGTTTCCGAGAAAATGGAAATAAACCAAATTATGCCATACTTTTAGCTAAAAATATGTATGTTATTGTGCGATGCACATATTTTTTCTCAAAAACGGTAAGTCTTTCGTGGTTTTGACCATAACAAGATTTGTAGAGGTATTCAGTACGAACATTTTAAACCAAAAATCTTAATTCTAGGCCTAGTAGTTTCCGAGAAAATGGAAATAAACCAAATTATGCCATACTTTTAGCTGAAAATATGTAAAAATATGTATGTTATTGTGCGATACACATATTTTTTCTCAAAAACGGTAAGTCTGGCGTGGTTTTGACCATAACAAGATTTGTAGAGGCATTCATTACGAACATTTTAAACCAAAAATCTTAATTCTAGGCCTAGTAGTTTCCGAGAAAATGGAAATAAACCAAATTATGCCATACTTTTAGCTGAAAATATGTAAAAATATGTATGTTATTGTGCGATACACATATTTTTTCTCAAAAACGGTAAGTCTGGCGTGGTTTTGACCATAACAAGATTTGTAGAGGCATTCATTACGAACATTTTAAACCAAAAATCTTAATTCTAGGCCTAGTAGTTTCCGAGAAAATGAAAATAAACCAAATTATGCCATACTTTTAGCTAAAAATATGTATGTTATTGTGCGATGCACATATTTTTTCTCAAAAACGGTAAGCCTGGCGTGGTTTTGACCATAACAAGATTTGTAGAGGCATTCATTACGAACATTTTAAACCAAAAATCTTAATTCTAGGCCTAGTAGTTTCCGAGAAAATGGAAATAAACCAAATTATGCCATACTTTTAGCTGAAAATATGTAAAAATATGTATGTTATTGTGCGATACACATATTTTTTCTCAAAAACGGTAAGTCTGGCGTGGTTTTGACCATAACAAGATTTGTAGAGGCATTCATTACGAACATTTTAAACCAAAAATCTTAATTCTAGGCCTAGTAGTTTCCGAGAAAATGGAAATAAACCAAATTATGCCATACTTTTAGCTGAAAATATGTAAAAATATGTATGTTATTGTGCGATACACATATTTTTTCTCAAAAACGGTAAGTCTGGCGTGGTTTTGACCATAACAAGATTTGTAGAGGCATTCATTACGAACATTTTAAACCAAAAATCTTAATTCTAGGCCTAGTAGTTTCCGAGAAAATGAAAATAAACCAAATTATGCCATACTTTTAGCTGAAAATATGTAAAAATATGTATGTTATTGTGCGATACACATATTTTTTCTCAAAAACGGTAAGTCTGGCGTGGTTTTGACCATAACAAGATTTGTAGAGGCATTCATTACGAACATTTTAAACCAAAAATCTTAATTCTAGGCCTAGTAGTTTCCGAGAAAATGGAAATAAACCAAATTATGCCATACTTTTAGCTGAAAATATGTAAAAATATGTATGTTATTGTGCGATACACATATTTTTTCTCAAAAACGGTAAGTCTGGCGTGGTTTTGACCATAACAAGATTTGTAGAGGCATTCATTACGAACATTTTAAACCAAAAATCTTAATTCTAGGCCTAGTAGTTTCCGAGAAAATGGAAATAAACCAAATTATGCCATACTTTTAGCTAAAAATATGTATGTTATTGTGCGATGCACATATTTTTTCTCAAAAACGGTAAGTCTGGCGTGGTTTTGACCATAACAAGATTTGTAGAGGCATTCATTACGAACATTTTAAACCAAAAATCTTAATTCTAGGCCTAGTAGTTTCCGAGAAAATGGAAATAAACCAAATTATGCCATACTTTTAGCTGAAAATATGTAAAAATATGTATGTTATTGTGCGATACACATATTTTTTCTCAAAAACGGTAAGTCTGGCGTGGTTTTGACCATAACAAGATTTGTAGAGGCATTCATTACGAACATTTTAAACCAAAAATCTTAATTCTAGGCCTAGTAGTTTCCGAGAAAATGGAAATAAACCAAATTATGCCATACTTTTAGCTGAAAATATGTAAAAATATGTATGTTATTGTGCGATACACATATTTTTTCTCAAAAACGGTAAGTCTGGCGTGGTTTTGACCATAACAAGATTTGTAGAGGCATTCATTACGAACATTTTAAACCAAAAATCTTAATTCTAGGCCTAGTAGTTTCCGAGAAAATGAAAATAAACCAAATTATGCCATACTTTTAGCTAAAAATATGTATGTTATTGTGCGATGCACATATTTTTTCTCAAAAACGGTAAGTCTGGCGTGGTTTTGACCATAACAAGATTTGTAGAGGCATTCATTACGAACATTTTAAACCAAAAATCTTAATTCTAGGCCTAGTAGTTTCCGAGAAAATGGAAATAAACCAAATTATGCCATACTTTTAGCTGAAAATATGTATGTTATTGTGCGATGCACATATTTTTTCTCAAAAACGGTAAGTCTGGCGTGGTTTTGACCATAACAAGATTTGTAGAGGCATTCATTACGAACATTTTAAACCAAAAATCTTAATTCTAGGCCTAGTAGTTTCCGAGAAAATGAAAATAAACCAAATTATGCCATACTTTTAGCTGAAAATATGTAAAAATATGTATGTTATTGTGCGATACACATATTTTTTCTCAAAAACGGTAAGTCTGGCGTGGTTTTGACCATAACAAGATTTGTAGAGGCATTCATTACGAACATTTTAAACCAAAAATCTTAATTCTAGGCCTAGTAGTTTCCGAGAAAATGAAAATAAACCAAATTATGCCATACTTTTAGCTAAAAATATGTATGTTATTGTGCGATGCACATATTTTTTCTCAAAAACGGTAAGTCTGGCGTGGTTTTGACCATAACAAGATTTGTAGAGGCAATCATTACGAACATTTAAAACCAAAAATCTTAATTCTAGGCCTAGTAGTTTCCGAGAAAATGGAAATAAACCAAATTATGCCATACTTTTAGCTGAAAATATGTAAAAATATGTATGTTATTGTGCGATACACATATTTTTTCTCAAAAACGGTAAGTCTGGCGTGGTTTTGACCATAACAAGATTTGTAGAGGCATTCATTACGAACATTTTAAACCAAAAATCTTAATTCTAGGCCTAGTAGTTTCCGAGAAAATGGAAATAAACCAAATTATGCCATACTTTTAGCTAAAAATATGTATGTTATTGTGCGATGCACATATTTTTTCTCAAAAACGGTAAGTCTGGCGTGGTTTTGACCATAACAAGATTTGTAGAGGCATTCATTACGAACATTTTAAACCAAAAATCTTAATTCTAGGCCTAGTAGTTTCCGAGAAAATGGAAATAAACCAAATTATGCCATACTTTTAGCTGAAAATATGTAAAAATATGTATGTTATTGTGCGATACACATATTTTTTCTCAAAAACGGTAAGTCTGGCGTGGTTTTGACCATAACAAGATTTGTAGAGGCATTCATTACGAACATTTTAAACCAAAAATCTTAATTCTAGGCCTAGTAGTTTCCGAGAAAATGAAAATAAACCAAATTATGCCATACTTTTAGCTAAAAATATGTATGTTATTGTGCGATGCACATATTTTTTCTCAAAAACGGTAAGTCTGGCGTGGTTTTGACCATAACAAGATTTGTAGAGGCATTCATTACGAACATTTTAAACCAAAAATCTTAATTCTAGGCCTAGTAGTTTCCGAGAAAATGAAAATAAACCAAATTATGCCATACTTTTAGCTAAAAATATGTATGTTATTGTGCGATGCACATATTTTTTCTCAAAAACGGTAAGTCTGGCGTGGTTTTGACCATAACAAGATTTGTAGAGGCATTCATTACGAACATTTTAAACCAAAAATCTTAATTCTAGGCCTAGTAGTTTCCGAGAAAATGGAAATAAACCAAATTATGCCATACTTTTAGCTGAAAATATGTAAAAATATGTATGTTATTGTGCGATACACATATTTTTTCTCAAAAACGGTAAGTCTGGCGTGGTTTTGACCATAACAAGATTTGTAGAGGCATTCATTACGAACATTTTAAACCAAAAATCTTAATTCTAGGCCTAGTAGTTTCCGAGAAAATGGAAATAAACCAAATTATGCCATACTTTTAGCTGAAAATATGTAAAAATATGTATGTTATTGTGCGATACACATATTTTTTCTCAAAAACGGTAAGTCTGGCGTGGTTTTGACCATAACAAGATTTGTAGAGGCATTCATTACGAACATTTTAAACCAAAAATCTTAATTCTAGGCCTAGTAGTTTCCGAGAAAATGGAAATAAACCAAATTATGCCATACTTTTAGCTGAAAATATGTAAAAATATGTATGTTATTGTGCGATACACATATTTTTTCTCAAAAACGGTAAGTCTGGCGTGGTTTTGACCATAACAAGATTTGTAGAGGCATTCATTACGAACATTTTAAACCAAAAATCTTAATTCTAGGCCTAGTAGTTTCCGAGAAAATGGAAATAAACCAAATTATGCCATACTTTTAGCTAAAAATATGTATGTTATTGTGCGATGCACATATTTTTTCTCAAAAAGGGTAAGTCTGGCGTGGTTTTGACCATAACAAGATTTGTAGAGGCATTCATTACGAACATTTTAAACCAAAAATCTTAATTCTAGGCCTAGTAGTTTCCGAGAAAATGAAAATAAACCAAATTATGCCATACTTTTAGCTAAAAATATGTATGTTATTGTGCGATGCACATATTTTTTCTCAAAAACGGTAAGTCTGGCGTGGTTTTGACCATAACAAGATTTGTAGAGGCATTCATTACGAACATTTTAAACCAAAAATCTTAATTCTAGGCCTAGTAGTTTCCGAGAAAATGAAAATAAACCAAATTATGCCATACTTTTAGCTAAAAATATGTATGTTATTGTGCGATGCACATATTTTTTCTCAAAAACGGTAAGTCTGGCGTGGTTTTGACCATAACAAGATTTGTAGAGGCATTCATTACGAACATTTTAAACCAAAAATCTTAATTCTAGGCCTAGTAGTTTCCGAGAAAATGAAAATAAACCAAATTATGCCATACTTTTAGCTAAAAATATGTATGTTTTTGTGCGATGCACATATTTTTTCTCAAAAACGGTAAGTCTGGCGTGGTTTTGACCATAACAAGATTTGTAGAGGCATTCATTACGAACATTTTAAACCAAAAATCTTAATTCTAGGCCTAGTAGTTTCCGAGAAAATGGAAATAAACCAAATTATGCCATACTTTTAGCTGAAAATATGTAAAAATATGTATGTTATTGTGCGATACACATATTTTTTCTCAAAAACGGTAAGTCTGGCGTGGTTTTGACCATAACAAGATTTGTAGAGGCATTCATTACGAACATTTTAAACCAAAAATCTTAATTCTAGGCCTAGTAGTTTCCGAGAAAATGGAAATAAACCAAATTATGCCATACTTTTAGCTGAAAATATGTAAAAATATGTATGTTATTGTGCGAAACACATATTTTTTCTCAAAAACGGTAAGTCTGGCGTGGTTTTGACCATAACAAGATTTGTAGAGGCATTCATTACGAACATTTTAAACCAAAAATCTTAATTCTAGGCCTAGTAGTTTCCGAGAAAATGGAAATAAACCAAATTATGCCATACTTTTAGCTGAAAATATGTAAAAATATGTATGTTATTGTGCGATACACATATTTTTTCCCAAAAACGGTAAGTCTGGCGTGGTTTTGACCATAACAAGATTTGTAGAGGCATTCATTACGAACATTTTAAACCAAAAATCTTAATTCTAGGCCTAGTAGTTTCCGAGAAAATGAAAATAAACCAAATTATGCCATACTTTTAGCTAAAAATATGTATGTTATTGTGCGATGCACATATTTTTTCTCAAAAACGGTAAGTCTGGCGTGGTTTTGACCATAACAAGATTTGTAGAGGCATTCATTACGAACATTTTAAACCAAAAATCTTAATTCTAGGCCTAGTAGTTTCCGAGAAAATGGAAATAAACCAAATTATGCCATACTTTTAGCTGAAAATATGTAAAAATATGTATGTTATTGTGCGATACACATATTTTTTCTCAAAAACGGTAAGTCTGGCGTGGTTTTGACCATAACAAGATTTGTAGAGGCATTCATTACGAACATTTTAAACCAAAAATCTTAATTCTAGGCCTAGTAGTTTCCGAGAAAATGGAAATAAACCAAATTATGCCATACTTTTAGCTAAAAATATGTATGTTATTGTGCGATGCACATATTTTTTCTCAAAAACGGTAAGTCTGGCGTGGTTTTGACCATAACAAGATTTGTAGAGGCATTCATTACGAACATTTTAAACCAAAAATCTTAATTCTAGGCCTAGTAGTTTCCGAGAAAATGGAAATAAACCAAATTATGCCATACTTTTAGCTAAAAATATGTATGTTATTGTGCGATGCACATATTTTTTCTCAAAAACGGTAAGTCTGGCGTGGTTTTGACCATAACAAGATTTGTAGAGGCATTCATTACGAACATTTTAAACCAAAAATCTTAATTCTAGGCCTAGTAGTTTCCGAGAAAATGGAAATAAACCAAATTATGCCATACTTTTAGCTGAAAATATGTAAAAATATGTATGTTATTGTGCGATACACATATTTTTTCTCAAAAACGGCAAGTTTGGCGTGGTTTTGACCATAACAAGATTTGTAGAGGCATTCATTACGAACATTTTAAACCAAAAATCTTAATTCTAGGCCTAGTAGTTTCCGAGAAAATGGAAATAAACCAAATTATGCCATACTTTTAGCTGAAAATATGTAAAAATATGTATGTTATTGTGCGATACACATACACGGTAAGTCTGGCGTGGTTTTGACCATAACAAGATTTGTAGAGGCATTCATTACGAACATTTTAAACCAAAAATCTTAATTCTAGGCCTAGTAGTTTCCGAGAAAATGGAAATAAACCAAATTATGCCATACTTTTAGCTGAAAATATGTAAAAATATGCATGTTATTGTGCGATACACATATTTTTTCTCAAAAACGGTAAGTCTGGCGTGGTTTTGACCATAACAAGATTTGTAGAGGCATTCATTACGAACATTTTAAACCAAAAATCTTAATTCTAGGCCTAGTAGTTTCCGAGAAAATGAAAATAAACCAAATTATGCCATACTTTTAGCTAAAAATATGTATGTTATTGTGCGATGCACATATTTTTTCTCAAAAACGGTAAGTCTGGCGTGGTTTTGACCATAACAAGATTTGTAGAGGCATTCATTACGAACATTTTAAACCAAAAATCTTAATTCTAGGCCCAGTAGTTTCCGAGAAAATGAAAATAAACCAAATTATGCCATACTTTTAGCTAAAAATATGTATGTTATTGTGCGATGCACATATTTTTTCTCAAAAACGGTAAGTCTGGCGTGGTTTTGACCATAACAAGATTTGTAGAGGCATTCATTACGAACATTTTAAACCAAAAATCTTAATTCTAGGCCTAGTAGTTTCCGAGAAAATGGAAATAAACCAAATTATGCCATACTTTTAGCTGAAAATATGTAAAAATATGTATGTTATTGTGCGATACACATATTTTTTCTCAAAAACGGTAAGTCTGGCGTGGTTTTGACCGTAACAAGAATTGTAGAGGCATTCATTACGAACATTTTAAACCAAAAATCTTAATTCTAGGCCTAGTAGTTTCCGAGAAAATGGAAATAAACCAAATTATGCCATACTTTTAGCTGAAAATATGTAAAAATATGTATGTTATTGTGCGATACACATATTTTTTCTCAAAAACGGTAAGTCTGGCGTGGTTTTGACCATAACAAGATTTGTAGAGGCATTCATTACGAACATTTTAAACCAAAAATCTTAATTCTAGGCCTAGTAGTTTCCGAGAAAATGGAAATAAACCAAATTATGCCATACTTTTAGCTGAAAATATGTAAAAATATGTACATATGTTATTGTGCGATACACATATTTTTTCTCAAAAACGGTAAGTCTGGCGTGGTTTTGACCATAACAAGATTTGTAGAGGCATTCATTACGAACATTTTAAACCAAAAATCTTAATTCTAGGCCTAGTAGTTTCCGAGAAAATGGAAATAAACCAAATTATGCCATACTTTTAGCTAAAAATATGTATGTTATTGTGCGATGCACATATTTTTTCTCAAAAACGGTAAGTCTGGCGTGGTTTTGACCATAACAAGATTTGTAGAGCCATTCATTACGAACATTTTAAACCAAAAATCTTAATTCTAGGCCTAGTAGTTTCCGAGAAAATGGAAATAAACCAAATTATGCCATACTTTTAGCTAAAAATATGTATGTTATTGTGCGATGCACATATTTTTTCTCAAAAACGGTAAGTCTGGCGTGGTTTTGAACAAGATTTGTAGAGGCATTCATTACGAACATTTTAAACCAAAAATCTTAATTCTAGGCCTAGTAGTTTCCGAGAAAATGGAAATAAACCAAATTATGCCATACTTTTAGCTAAAAATATGTATGTTATTGTGCGATGCACATATTTTTTCTCAAAAACGGTAAGTCTGGCGTGGTTTTGACCATAACAAGATTTGTAGAGGCATTCATTACGAACATTTTAAACCAAAAATCTTAATTCTAGGCCTAGTAGTTTCCGAGAAAATGGAAATAAACCAAATTATGCCATACTTTTAGCTGAAAATATGTAAAAATATGTATGTTATTGTGCGATACACATATTTTTTCTCAAAAACGGTAAGTCTGGCGTGGTTTTGACCATAACAAGATTTGTAGAGGCATTCATTACGAACATTTTAAACCAAAAATCTTAATTCTAGGCCTAGTAGTTTCCGAGAAAATGGAAATAAACCAAATTATGCCATACTTTTAGCTGAAAATATGTAAAAATATGTATGTTATTGTGCGATACACATATTTTTTCTCAAAAACGGTAAGTCTGGCGTGGTTTTGACCATAACAAGATTTGTAGAGGCATTCATTACGAACATTTTAAACCAAAAATCTTAATTCTAGGCCTAGTAGTTTCCGAGAAAATGGAAATAAACCAAATTATGCCATACTTTTAGCTAAAAATATGTATGTTATTGTGCGATGCACATATTTTTTCTCAAAAACGGTAAGTCTGGCGTGGTTTTGACCATAACAAGATTTGTAGAGGCATTCATTACGAACATTTTAAACCAAAAATCTTAATTCTAGGCCTAGTAGTTTCCGAGAAAATGGAAATAAACCAAATTATGCCATACTTTTAGCTGAAAATATGTAAAAATATGTATGTTATTGTGCGATACACATATTTTTTCTCAAAAACGGTAAGTCTGGCGTGGTTTTGACCATAACAAGATTTGTAGAGGCATTCATTACGAACATTTTAAACCAAAAATCTTAATTCTAGGCCTAGTAGTTTCCGAGAAAATGGAAATAAACCAAATTATGCCATACTTTTAGCTGAAAATATGTAAAAATATGTATGTTATTGTGCGATACACATATTTTTTCTCAAAAACGGTAAGTCTGGCGTGGTTTTGACCATAACAAGATTTGTAGAGGCATTCATTACGAACATTTTAAACCAAAAATCTTAATTCTAGGCCTAGTAGTTTCCGAGAAAATGGAAATAAACCAAATTATGCCATACTTTTAGCTAAAAATATGTATGTTATTGTGCGATGCACATATTTTTTCTCAAAAATGGTAAGTCTGGCGTGGTTTTGACCATAACAAGATTTGTAGAGGCATTCATTACGAACATTTTAAACCAAAAATCTTAATTCTAGGCCTAGTAGTTTCCGAGAAAATGGAAATAAACCAAATTATGCCATACTTTTAGCTGAAAATATGTAAAAATATGTATGTTATTGTGCGATACACATATTTTTTCTCAAAAACGGTAAGTCTGGCGTGGTTTTGACCATAACAAGATTTGTAGAGGCATTCATTACGAACATTTTAAACCAAAAATCTTAATTCTAGGCCTAGTAGTTTCCGAGAAAATGGAAATAAACCAAATTATGCCATACTTTTAGCTAAAAATATGTATGTTATTGTGCGATGCACATATTTTTTCTCAAAAACGGTAAGTCTGGCGTGGTTTTGACCATAACAAGATTTGTAGAGGCATTCATTACGAACATTTTAAACCAAAAATCTTAATTCTAGGCCTAGTAGTTTCCGAGAAAATGGAAATAAACCAAATTATGCCATACTTTTAGCTAAAAATATGTATGTTATTGTGCGATGCACATATTTTTTCTCAAAAACGGTAAGTCTGGCGTGGTTTTGACCATAACAAGATTTGTAGAGGCATTCATTACGAACATTTTAAACCAAAAATCTTAATTCTAGGCCTAGTAGTTTCCGAGAAAATGAAAATAAACCAAATTATGCCATACTTTTAGCTAAAAATATGTATGTTATTGTGCGATGCACATATTTTTTCTCAAAAACGGTAAGTCTGGCGTGGTTTTGACCATAACAAGATTTGTAGAGGCATTCATTACGAACATTTTAAACCAAAAATCTTAATTCTAGGCCTAGTAGTTTCCGAGAAAATGGAAATAAACCAAATTATGCCATACTTTTAGCTGAAAATATGTAAAAATATGTATGTTATTGTGCGATACACATATTTTTTCTCAAAAACGGTAAGTCTGGCGTGGTTTTGACCGTAACAAGAATTGTAGAGGCATTCATTACGAACATTTTAAACCAAAAATCTTAATTCTAGGCCTAGTAGTTTCCGAGAAAATGGAAATAAACCAAATTATGCCATACTTTTAGCTGAAAATATGTAAAAATATGTATGTTATTGTGCGATACACATATTTTTTCTCAAAAACGGTAAGTCTGGCGTGGTTTTGACCATAACAAGATTTGTAGAGGCATTCATTACGAACATTTTAAACCAAAAATCTTAATTCTAGGCCTAGTAGTTTCCGAGAAAATGGAAATAAACCAAATTATGCCATACTTTTAGCTGAAAATATGTAAAAATATGTACATATGTTATTGTGCGATACACATATTTTTTCTCAAAAACGGTAAGTCTGGCGTGGTTTTGACCATAACAAGATTTGTAGAGGCATTCATTACGAACATTTTAAACCAAAAATCTTAATTCTAGGCCTAGTAGTTTCCGAGAAAATGGAAATAAACCAAATTATGCCATACTTTTAGCTAAAAATATGTATGTTATTGTGCGATGCACATATTTTTTCTCAAAAACGGTAAGTCTGGCGTGGTTTTGACCATAACAAGATTTGTAGAGCCATTCATTACGAACATTTTAAACCAAAAATCTTAATTCTAGGCCTAGTAGTTTCCGAGAAAATGGAAATAAACCAAATTATGCCATACTTTTAGCTAAAAATATGTATGTTATTGTGCGATGCACATATTTTTTCTCAAAAACGGTAAGTCTGGCGTGGTTTTGACCATAACAAGATTTGTAGAGGCATTCATTACGAACATTTTAAACCAAAAATCTTAATTCTAGGCCTAGTAGTTTCCGAGAAAATGGAAATAAACCAAATTATGCCATACTTTTAGCTAAAAATATGTATGTTATTGTGCGATGCACATATTTTTTCTCAAAAACGGTAAGTCTGGCGTGGTTTTGACCATAACAAGATTTGTAGAGGCATTCATTACGAACATTTTAAACCAAAAATCTTAATTCTAGGCCTAGTAGTTTCCGAGAAAATGGAAATAAACCAAATTATGCCATACTTTTAGCTGAAAATATGTAAAAATATGTATGTTATTGTGCGATACACATATTTTTTCTCAAAAACGGTAAGTCTGGCGTGGTTTTGACCATAACAAGATTTGTAGAGGCATTCATTACGAACATTTTAAACCAAAAATCTTAATTCTAGGCCTAGTAGTTTCCGAGAAAATGGAAATAAACCAAATTATGCCATACTTTTAGCTGAAAATATGTAAAAATATGTATGTTATTGTGCGATACACATATTTTTTCTCAAAAACGGTAAGTCTGGCGTGGTTTTGACCATAACAAGATTTGTAGAGGCATTCATTACGAACATTTTAAACCAAAAATCTTAATTCTAGGCCTAGTAGTTTCCGAGAAAATGGAAATAAACCAAATTATGCCATACTTTTAGCTAAAAATATGTATGTTATTGTGCGATGCACATATTTTTTCTCAAAAACGGTAAGTCTGGCGTGGTTTTGACCATAACAAGATTTGTAGAGGCATTCATTACGAACATTTTAAACCAAAAATCTTAATTCTAGGCCTAGTAGTTTCCGAGAAAATGGAAATAAACCAAATTATGCCATACTTTTAGCTGAAAATATGTAAAAATATGTATGTTATTGTGCGATACACATATTTTTTCTCAAAAACGGTAAGTCTGGCGTGGTTTTGACCATAACAAGATTTGTAGAGGCATTCATTACGAACATTTTAAACCAAAAATCTTAATTCTAGGCCTAGTAGTTTCCGAGAAAATGGAAATAAACCAAATTATGCCATACTTTTAGCTGAAAATATGTAAAAATATGTATGTTATTGTGCGATACACATATTTTTTCTCAAAAACGGTAAGTCTGGCGTGGTTTTGACCATAACAAGATTTGTAGAGGCATTCATTACGAACATTTTAAACCAAAAATCTTAATTCTAGGCCTAGTAGTTTCCGAGAAAATGGAAATAAACCAAATTATGCCATACTTTTAGCTAAAAATATGTATGTTATTGTGCGATGCACATATTTTTTCTCAAAAATGGTAAGTCTGGCGTGGTTTTGACCATAACAAGATTTGTAGAGGCATTCATTACGAACATTTTAAACCAAAAATCTTAATTCTAGGCCTAGTAGTTTCCGAGAAAATGGAAATAAACCAAATTATGCCATACTTTTAGCTGAAAATATGTAAAAATATGTATGTTATTGTGCGATACACATATTTTTTCTCAAAAACGGTAAGTCTGGCGTGGTTTTGACCATAACAAGATTTGTAGAGGCATTCATTACGAACATTTTAAACCAAAAATCTTAATTCTAGGCCTAGTAGTTTCCGAGAAAATGGAAATAAACCAAATTATGCCATACTTTTAGCTAAAAATATGTATGTTATTGTGCGATGCACATATTTTTTCTCAAAAACGGTAAGTCTGGCGTGGTTTTGACCATAACAAGATTTGTAGAGGCATTCATTACGAACATTTTAAACCAAAAATCTTAATTCTAGGCCTAGTAGTTTCCGAGAAAATGGAAATAAACCAAATTATGCCATACTTTTAGCTGAAAATATGTAAAAATATGTATGTTATTGTGCGATACACATATTTTTTCTCAAAAACGGTAAGTCTGGCGTGGTTTTGACCATAACAAGATTTGTAGAGGCATTCATTACGAACATTTTAAACCAAAAATCTTAATTCTAGGCCTAGTAGTTTCCGAGAAAATGGAAATAAACCAAATTATGCCATACTTTTAGCTGAAAATATGTATGTTATTGTGCGATACACATATTTTTTCTCAAAAACGGTAAGTCTGGCGTGGTTTTGACCATAACAAGATTTGTAGAGGCATTCATTACGAACATTTTAAACCAAAAATCTTAATTCTAGGCCTAGTAGTTTCCGAGAAAATGGAAATAAACCAAATTATGCCATACTTTTAGCTAAAAATATGTATGTTATTGTGCGATGCACATATTTTTTCTCAAAAACGGTAAGTCTGGCGTGGTTTTGACCATAACAAGATTTGTAGAGGCATTCATTACGAACATTTTAAACCAAAAATCTTAATTCTAGGCCTAGTAGTTTCCGAGAAAATGGAAATAAACCAAATTATGCCATACTTTTAGCTGAAAATATGTAAAAATATGTATGTTATTGTGCGATACACATATTTTTTCTCAAAAACGGTAAGTCTGGCGTGGTTTTGACCATAACAAGATTTGTAGAGGCATTCATTACGAACATTTTAAACCAAAAATCTTAATTCTAGGCCTAGTAGTTTCCGAGAAAATGGAAATAAACCAAATTATGCCATACTTTTAGCTAAAAATATGTATGTTATTGTGCGATGCACATATTTTTTCTCAAAAACGGTAAGTCTGGCGTGGTTTTGACCATAACAAGATTTGTAGAGGCATTCATTACGAACATTTTAAACCAAAAATCTTAATTCTAGGCCTAGTAGTTTCCGAGAAAATGGAAATAAACCAAATTATGCCATACTTTTAGCTAAAAATATGTATGTTATTGTGCGATGCACATATTTTTTCTCAAAAACGGTAAGTCTGGCGTGGTTTTGACCATAACAAGATTTGTAGAGGCATTCATTACGAACATTTTAAACCAAAAATCTTAATTCTAGGCCTAGTAGTTTCCGAGAAAATGGAAATAAACCAAATTATGCCATACTTTTAGCTAAAAATATGTATGTTATTGTGCGATGCACATATTTTTTCTCAAAAACGGTAAGTCTGGCGTGGTTTTGACCATAACAAGATTTGTAGAGGCATTCATTACGAACATTTTAAACCAAAAATCTTAATTCTAGGCCTACTAGTTTCCGAGAAAATGGAAAAAAACCAAATTATGCCATACTTTTAGCTGAAAATATGTAAAAATATGTATGTTATTGTGCGATACACATATTTTTTCTCAAAAACGGTAAGTCTGGCGTGGTTTTGACCATAACAAGATTTGTAGAGGCATTCATTACGAACATTTTAAACCAAAAATCTTAATTCTAGGCCTAGTAGTTTCCGAGAAAATGGAAATAAACCAAATTATGCCATACTTTTAGCTGAAAATATGTAAAAATATGTATGTTATTGTGCGATACACATATTTTTTCTCAAAAACGGTAAGTCTGGCGTGGTTTTGACCATAACAAGATTTGTAGAGGCATTCATTACGAACATTTTAAACCAAAAATCTTAATTCTAGGCCTAGTAGTTTCCGAGAAAATGAAAATAAACCAAATTATGCCATACTTTTAGCTAAAAATATGTATGTTATTGTGCGATGCACATATTTTTTCTCAAAAACGGTAAGTCTGGCGTGGTTTTGACCATAACAAGATTTGTAGAGGCATTCATTACGAACATTTTAAACCAAAAATCTTAATTCTAGGCCTAGTAGTTTCCGAGAAAATGGAAATAAACCAAATTATGCCATACTTTTAGCTGAAAATATGTAAAAATATGTATGTTATTGTGCGATACACATATTTTTTCTCAAAAACGGTAAGTCTGGCGTGGTTTTGACCATAACAAGATTTGTAGAGGCATTCATTACGAACATTTTAAACCAAAAATCTTAATTCTAGGCCTAGTAGTTTCCGAGAAAATGGAAATAAACCAAATTATGCCATACTTTTAGCTGAAAATATGTAAAAATATGTATGTTATTGTGCGATACACATATTTTTTCTCAAAAACGGTAAGTCTGGCGTGGTTTTGACCATAACAAGATTTGTAGAGGCATTCATTACGAACATTTTAAACCAAAAATCTTAATTCTAGGCCTAGTAGTTTCCGAGAAAATGGAAATAAACCAAATTATGCCATACTTTTAGCTGAAAATATGTAAAAATATGTATGTTATTGTGCGATACACATATTTTTTCTCAAAAACGGTAAGTCTGGCGTGGTTTTGACCATAACAAGATTTGTAGAGGCATTCATTACGAACATTTTAAACCAAAAATCTTAATTCTAGGCCTAGTAGTTTCCGAGAAAATGGAAATAAACCAAATTATGCCATACTTTTAGCTAAAAATATGTATGTTATTGTGCGATGCACATATTTTTTCTCAAAAACGGTAAGTCTGGCGTGGTTTTGACCATAACAAGATTTGTAGAGGCATTCATTACGAACATTTTAAACCAAAAATCTTAATTCTAGGCCTAGTAGTTTCCGAGAAAATGGAAATAAACCAAATTATGCCATACTTTTAGCTAAAAATATGTATGTTATTGTGCGATGCACATATTTTTTCTCAAAAACGGTAAGTCTGGCGTGGTTTTGACCATAACAAGATTTGTAGAGGCATTCATTACGAACATTTTAAACCAAAAATCTTAATTCTAGGCCTAGTAGTTTCCGAGAAAATGGAAATAAACCAAATTATGCCATACTTTTAGCTGAAAATATGTAAAAATATGTATGTTATTGTGCGATGCACATATTTTTTCTCAAAAACGGTAAGTCTGGCGTTGTTTTGACCATAACAAGATTTGTAGAGGCATTCATTACGAACATTTTAAACCAAAAATCTTAATTCTAGGCCTACTAGTTTCCGAGAAAATGTAAATAAACCAAATTATGCCATACTTTTAGCTGAAAATATGTAAAAATATGTATGTTATTGTGCGATGCACATATTTTTTCTCAAAAACGGTAAGTCTGGCGTTGTTTTGACCGTAACAAGATTTGTAGAGGCATTCATTACGAACATTTTAAACCAAAAATCTTAATTCTAGGCCTACTAGTTTCCGAGAAAATGTAAATAAACCAAATTATGCCATACTTTTAGCTGAAAATATGTATGTTATTGTGCGATGCACATATTTTTTCTCAAAAACGGTAAGTCTGGCGTTGTTTTGACCATAACAAGATTTGTAGAGGCATTCATTACGAACATTTTAAACCAAAAATCTTAATTCTAGGCCTACTAGTTTCCGAGAAAATGTAAATAAACCAAATTATGCCATACTTTTAGCTGAAAATATGTAAAAATATGTATGTTATTGTGCGATGCACATATTTTTTCTCAAAAACGGTAAGTCTGGCGTGGTTTTGACCATAACAAGATTTGTAGAGGCATTCATTACGAACATTTTAAACCAAAAATCTTAATTCTAGGCCTACTAGTTTCCGAGAAAATGTAAATAAACCAAATTATGCCATACTTTTAGCTGAAAATATGTATGTTATTGTGCGATGCACATATTTTTTCTCAAAAACGGTAAGTCTGGCGTGGTTTTGACCATAACAAGATTTGTAGAGGCATTCATTACGAACATTTTAAACCAAAAATCTTAATTCTAGGCCTACTAGTTTCCGAGAAAATGTAAATAAACCAAATTATGCCATACTTTTAGCTGAAAATATGTATGTTATTGTGCGATGCACATATTTTTTCTCAAAAACGGTAAGTCTGGCGTGGTTTTGACCATAAAAAGATTTGTAGAGGCATTCATTAGGAACATTTTAAACCAAAAATCTTAATTCTAGGCCTACTAGTTTCCGAGAAAATGAAAATAAACCAAATTATGCCATACTTTTAGCTGAAAATATGTATGTTATTGTGCGATGCACATATTTTTTCTCAAAAACGGTAAGTCTGGCGTGGTTTTGACCATAACAAGATTTGTAGAGGCATTCATTACGAACATTTTAAACCAAAAATCTTAATTCTAGGCCTAGTAGTTTCCGAGAAAATGAAAATAAACCAAATTATGCCATACTTTTAGCTAAAAATATGTATGTTATTGTGCGATACACATATTTTTTCTCAAAAACGGTAAGTCTGGCGTGGTTTTGACCATAACAAGATTTGTAGAGGCATTCATTACGAACATTTTAAACCAAAAATCTTAATTCTAGGCCTAGTAGTTTCCGAGAAAATGGAAATAAACCAAATTATGCCATACTTTTAGCTGAAAATATGTAAAAATATGTATGTTATTGTGCGATACACATATTTTTTCTCAAAAACGGTAAGTCTTGCGTGGTTTTGACCATAACAAGATTTGTAGAGGCATTCATTACGAACATTTTAAACCAAAAATCTTAATTCTAGGCCTAGTAGTTTCCGAGAAAATGGAAATAAACCAAATTATGCCATACTTTTAGCTGAAAATATGTATGTTATTGTGCGATACACATATTTTTTCTCAAAAACGGTAAGTCTGGCGTGGTTTTGACCATAACAAGATTTGTAGAGGCATTCATTACGAACATTTTAAACCAAAAATCTTAATTCTAGGCCTAGTAGTTTCCGAGAAAATGAAAATAAACCAAATTATGCCATACTTTTAGCTAAAAATATGTATGTTATTGTGCGATGCACATATTTTTTCTCAAAAACGGTAAGTCTGGCGTGGTTTTGACCATAACAAGATTTGTAGAGGCATTCATTACGAACATTTTAAACCAAAAATCTTAATTCTAGGCCTAGTAGTTTCCGAGAAAATGGAAATAAACCAAATTATGCCATACTTTTAGCTGAAAATATGTAAAAATATGTATGTTATTGTGCGATACACATATTTTTTCTCAAAAACGGTAAGTCTTGCGTGGTTTTGACCATAACAAGATTTGTAGAGGCATTCATTACGAACATTTTAAACCAAAAATCTTAATTCTAGGCCTAGTAGTTTCCGAGAAAATGGAAATAAACCAAATTATGCCATACTTTTAGCTGAAAATATGTATGTTATTGTGCGATACACATATTTTTTCTCAAAAACGGTAAGTCTGGCGTGGTTTTGACCATAACAAGATTTGTAGAGGCATTCATTACGAACATTTTAAACCAAAAATCTTAATTCTAGGCCTAGTAGTTTCCGAGAAAATGAAAATAAACCAAATTATGCCATACTTTTAGCTAAAAATATGTATGTTATTGTGCGATGCACATATTTTTTCTCAAAAACGGTAAGTCTGGCGTGGTTTTGACCATAACAAGATTTGTAGAGGCATTCATTACGAACATTTTAAACCAAAAATCTTAATTCTAGGCCTAGTAGTTTCCGAGAAAATGGAAATAAACCAAATTATGCCATACTTTTAGCTAAAAATATGTATGTTATTGTGCGATGCACATATTTTTTCTCAAAAACGGTAAGTCTGGCGTGGTTTCGACCATAACAAGATTTGTAGAGGCATTCATTACGAACATTTTAAACCAAAAATCTTAATTCTAGGCCTAGTAGTTTCCGAGAAAATGGAAATAAACCAAATTATGCCATACTTTTAGCTAAAAATATGTATGTTATTGTGCGATGCACATATTTTTTCTCAAAAACGGTAAGTCTGGCGTGGTTTTGACCACAACAAGATTTGTAGAGGCATTCATTACGAACATTTTAAACCAAAAATCTTAATTCTAGGCCTACTAGTTTCCGAGAAAATGGAAATAAACCAAATTATGCCATACTTTTAGCTGAAAATATGTAAAAATATGTATGTTATTGTGCGATACACATATTTTTTCTCAAAAACGGTAAGTCTGGCGTGGTTTTGACCATAACAAGATTTGTAGAGGCATTCATTACGAACATTTTAAACCAAAAATCTAAATTCTAGGCCTAGTAGTTTCCGAGAAAATGGAAATAAACCAAATTATGCCATACTTTTAGCTGAAAATATGTAAAAATATGTATGTTATTGTGCGATACACATATTTTTTCTCAAAAACGGTAAGTCTGGCGTGGTTTTGACCATAACAAGATTTGTAGAGGCATTCATTACGAACATTTTAAACCAAAAATCTTAATTCTAGGCCTAGTAGTTTCCGAGAAAATGAAAATAAACCAAATTATGCCATACTTTTAGCTAAAAATATGTATGTTATTGTGCGATGCACATATTTTTTCTCAAAAACGGTAAGTCTGGCGTGGTTTTGACCATAACAAGATTTGTAGAGGCATTCATTACGAACATTTTAAACCAAAAATCTTAATTCTAGGCCTAGTAGTTTCCGAGAAAATGGAAATAAACCAAATTATGCCATACTTTTAGCTGAAAATATGTAAAAATATGTATGTTATTGTGCGATACACATATTTTTTCTCAAAAACGGTAAGTCTGGCGTGGTTTTGACCATAACAAGATTTGTAGAGGCATTCATTACGAACATTTTAAACCAAAAATCTTAATTCTAGGCCTAGTAGTTTCCGAGAAAATGGAAATAAACCAAATTATGCCATACTTTTAGCTGAAAATATGTAAAAATATGTATGTTATTGTGCCATACACATATTTTTTCTCAAAAACGGTAAGTCTGGCGTGGTTTTGACCATAACAAGATTTGTAGAGGCATTCATTACGAACATTTTAAACCAAAAATCTTAATTCTAGGCCTAGTAGTTTCCGAGAAAATGAAAATAAACCAAATTATGCCATACTTTTAGCTAAAAATATGTATGTTATTGTGCGATGCACATATTTTTTCTCAAAAACGGTAAGTCTGGCGTGGTTTTGACCATAACAAGATTTGTAGAGGCATTCATTACGAACATTTTAAACCAAAAATCTTAATTCTAGGCCTAGTAGTTTCCGAGAAAATGGAAATAAACCAAATTATGCCATACTTTTAGCTGAAAATATGTAAAAATATGTATGTTATTGTGCGATACACATATTTTTTCTCAAAAACGGTAAGTCTGGCGTGGTTTTGACCATAACAAGATTTGTAGAGGCATTCATTACGAACATTTTAAACCAAAAATCTTAATTCTAGGCCTAGTAGTTTCCGAGAAAATGGAAATAAACCAAATTATGCCATACTTTTAGCTGAAAATATGTAAAAATATGTATGTTATTGTGCGATACACATATTTTTTCTCAAAAACGGTAAGTCTGGCGTGGTTTTGACCATAACAAGATTTGTAGAGGCATTCATTACGAACATTTTAAACCAAAAATCTTAATTCTAGGCCTAGTAGTTTCCGAGAAAATGAAAATAAACCAAATTATGCCATACTTTTAGCTAAAAATATGTATGTTATTGTGCGATGCACATATTTTTTCTCAAAAACGGTAAGTCTGTCGTGGTTTTGACCATAACAAGATTTGTAGAGGCATTCATTACGAACATTTTAAACCAAAAATCTTAATTCTAGGCCTAGTAGTTTCCGAGAAAATGGAAATAAACCAAATTATGCCATACTTTTAGCTGAAAATATGTAAAAATATGTATGTTATTGTGCGATACACATATTTTTTCTCAAAAACGGTAAGTCTGGCGTGGTTTTGACCATAACAAGATTTGTAGAGGCATTCATTACGAACATTTTAAACCAAAAATCTTAATTCTAGGCCTAGTAGTTTCCGAGAAAATGAAAATAAACCAAATTATGCCATACTTTTAGCTGAAAATATGTAAAAATATGTATGTTATTGTGCGATACACATATTTTTTCTCAAAAACGGTAAGTCTGGCGTGGTTTTGACCATAACAAGATTTGTAGAGGCATTCATAACGAACATTTTAAACCAAAAATCTTAATTCTAGGCCTAGTAGTTTCCGAGAAAATGGAAATAAACCAAATTATGCCATACTTTTAGCTGAAAATATGTAAACATATGTATGTTATTTTGCGATACACATATTTTTTCTCAAAAACGGTAAGTCTGGCGTGGTTTTGACCATAACAAGATTTGTAGAGGCATTCATTACGAACATTTTAAACCAAAAATCTTAAGAAAATGAAAATAAACCAAATTATGCCATACTTTTAGCTAAAAATATGTATGTTATTGTGCGATGCACATATTTTTTCTCAAAAACGGTAAGTCTGGCGTGGTTTTGACCATAACAAGATTTGTAGAGGCATTCATTACGAACATTTTAAACCAAAAATCTTAATTCTAGGCCTAGTAGTTTCCGAGAAAATGGAAATAAACCAAATTATGCCATACTTTTAGCTAAAAATATGTATGTTATTGTGCGATGCACATATTTTTTCTCAAAAACGGTAAGTCTGGCGTGGTTTTGACCATAACAAGATTTGTAGAGGCATTCATTACGAACATTTTAAACCAAAAATCTTAATTCTAGGCCTAGTAGTTTCCGAGAAAATGGAAATAAACCAAATTATGCCATACTTTTAGCTAAAAATATGTATGTTATTGTGCGATGCACATATTTTTTCTCAAAAACGGTAAGTCTGGCGTGGTTTTGACCATAACAAGATTTGTAGAGGCATTCATTACGAACATTTTAAACCAAAAATCTTAATTCTAGGCCTAGTAGTTTCCGAGAAAATGGAAATAAACCAAATTATGCCATACTTTTAGCTGAAAATATGTAAAAATATGTATGTTATTGTGCGATACACATATTTTTTCTCAAAAACGGTAAGTCTGGCGTGGTTTTGACCATAACAAGATTTGTAGAGGCATTCATTACGAACATTTTAAACCAAAAATCTTAATTCTAGGCCTAGTAGTTTCCGAGAAAATGAAAATAAACCAAATTATGCCATACTTTTAGCTAAAAATATGTATGTTATTGTGCGATGCACATATTTTTTCTCAAAAACGGTAAGTCTGGCGTGGTTTTGACCATAACAAGATTTGTAGAGGCATTCATTACGAACATTTTAAACCAAAAATCTTAATTCTAGGCCTAGTAGTTTCCGAGAAAATGGAAATAAACCAAATTATGCCATACTTTTAGCTGAAAATATGTAAAAATATGTATGTTATTGTGCGATACACATATTTTTTCTCAAAAACGGTAAGTCTGGCGTGGTTTTGACCATAACAAGATTTGTAGAGGCATTCATTACGAACATTTTAAACCAAAAATCTTAATTCTAGGCCTAGTAGTTTCCGAGAAAATGGAAATAAACCAAATTATGCCATACTTTTAGCTGAAAATATGTAAAAATATGTATGTTATTGTGCGATACACATATTTTTTCTCAAAAACGGTAAGTCTGGCGTGGTTTTGACCATAACAAGATTTGTAGAGGCATTCATTACGAACATTTTAAACCAAAAATCTTAATTCTAGGCCTAGTAGTTTCCGAGAAAATGGAAATAAACCAAATTATGCCATACTTTTAGCTAAAAATATGTATGTTATTGTGCGATGCACATATTTTTTCTCAAAAACGGTAAGTCTGGCGTGGTTTTGACCATAACAAGATTTGTAGAGGCATTCATTACGAACATTTTAAACCAAAAATCTTAATTCTAGGCCTAGTAGTTTCCGAGAAAATGGAAATAAACCAAATTATGCCATACTTTTAGCTAAAAATATGTATGTTATTGTGCGATGCACATATTTTTTCTCAAAAACGGTAAGTCTGGCGTGGTTTTGACCATAACAAGATTTGTAGAGGCATTCATTACGAACATTTTAAACCAAAAATCTTAATTCTAGGCCTAGTAGTTTCCGAGAAAATGGAAATAAACCAAATTATGCCATACTTTTAGCTGAAAATATGTAAAAATATGTATGTTATTGTGCGATACACATATTTTTTCTCAAAAACGGTAAGTCTGGCGTGGTTTTGACCATAACAAGATTTGTAGAGGCATTCATTACGAACATTTTAAACCAAAAATCTTAATTCTAGGCCTAGTAGTTTCCGAGAAAATGAAAATAAACCAAATTATGCCATACTTTTAGCTGAAAATATGTAAAAATATGTATGTTATTGTGCGATACACATATTTTTTCTCAAAAACGGTAAGTCTGGCGTGGTTTTGACCATAACAAGATTTGTAGAGGCATTCATTACGAACATTTTAAACCAAAAATCTTAATTCTAGGCCTAGTAGTTTCCGAGAAAATGAAAATAAACCAAATTATGCCATACTTTTAGCTAAAAATATGTATGTTATTGTGCGATGCACATATTTTTTCTCAAAAACGGTAAGTCTGGCGTGGTTTTGACCATAACAAGATTTGTAGAGGCATTCATTACGAACATTTTAAACCAAAAATCTTAATTCTAGGCCTAGTAGTTTCCGAGAAAATGGAAATAAACCAAATTATGCCATACTTTTAGCTGAAAATATGTAAAAATATGTATGTTATTGTGCGATACACATATTTTTTCTCAAAAACGGTAAGTCTGGCGTGGTTTTGACCATCACAAGATTTGTAGAGGCATTCATTACGAACATTTTAAACCAAAAATCTTAATTCTAGGCCTAGTAGTTTCCGAGAAAATGAAAATAAACCAAATTATGCCATACTTTTAGCTAAAAATATGTATGTTATTGTGCGATGTACATATTTTTTCTCAAAAACGGTAAGTCTGGCGTGGTTTTGACCATAACAAGATTTGTAGAGGCATTCATTACGAACATTTTAAACCAAAAATCTTAATTCTAGGCCTAGTTGTTTCCGAGAAAATGAAAATAAACCAAATTATGCCATACTTTTAGCTGAAAATATGTAAAAATATGTATGTTATTGTGCGATACACATATTTTTTCTCAAAAACGGTAAGTCTGGCGTGGTTTTGACCATAACAAGATTTGTAGAGGCATTCATTACGAACATTTTAAACCAAAAATCTTAATTCTAGGCCTAGTAGTTTCCGAGAAAATGGAAATAAACCAAATTATGCCATACTTTTAGCTGAAAATATGTAAAAATATGTATGTTATTGTGCGATACACATATTTTTTCTCAAAAACGGTAAGTCTGGCGTGGTTTTGACCATAACAAGATTTGTAGAGGCATTCATTACGAACATTTTAAACCAAAAATCTTAATTCTAGGCCTAGTAGTTTCCGAGAAAATGGAAATAAACCAAATTATGCCATACTTTTAGCTAAAAATATGTATGTTATTGTGCGATGCACATATTTTTTCTCAAAAAGGGTAAGTCTGGCGTGGTTTTGACCATAACAAGATTTGTAGAGGCATTCATTACGAACATTTTAAACCAAAAATCTTAATTCTAGGCCTAGTAGTTTCCGAGAAAATGGAAATAAACCAAATTATGCCATACTTTTAGCTGAAAATATGTAAAAATATGTATGTTATTGTGCGATACACATATTTTTTCTCAAAAACGGTAAGTCTGGCGTGGTTTTGACCATAACAAGATTTGTAGAGGCATTCATTACGAACATTTTAAACCAAAAATCTTAATTCTAGGCCTAGTAGTTTCCGAGAAAATGGAAATAAACCAAATTATGCCATACTTTTAGCTGAAAATATGTAAAAATATGTATGTTATTGTGCGATACACATATTTTTTCTCAAAAACGGTAAGTCTGGCGTGGTTTTGACCATAACAAGATTTGTAGAGGCATTCATTACGAACATTTTAAACCAAAAATCTTAATTCTAGGCCTAGTAGTTTCCGAGAAAATGAAAATAAACCAAATTATGCCATACTTTTAGCTAAAAATATGTATGTTATTGTGCGATGCACATATTTTTTCTCAAAAACGGTAAGTCTGGCGTGGTTTTGACCATAACAAGATTTGTAGAGGCATTCATTACGAACATTTTAAACCAAAAATCTTAATTCTAGGCCTAGTAGTTTCCGAGAAAATGAAAATAAACCAAATTATGCCATACTTTTAGCTAAAAATATGTATGTTATTGTGCGATGCACATATTTTTTCTCAAAAACGGTAAGTCTGGCGTGGTTTTGACCATAACAAGATTTGTAGAGGCATTCATTACGAACATTTTAAACCAAAAATCTTAATTCTAGGCCTAGTAGTTTCCGAGAAAATGGAAATAAACCAAATTATGCCATACTTTTAGCTAAAAATATGTATGTTATTGTGCGATGCACATATTTTTTCTCAAAAAGGGTAAGTCTGGCGTGGTTTTGACCATAACAAGATTTGTAGAGGCATTCATTACGAACATTTTAAACCAAAAATCTTAATTCTAGGCCTAGTAGTTTCCGAGAAAATGGAAATAAACCAAATTATGCCATACTTTTAGCTGAAAATATGTAAAAATATGTATGTTATTGTGCGATACACATATTTTTTCTCAAAAACGGTAAGTCTGGCGTGGTTTTGACCATAACAAGATTTGTAGAGGCATTCATTACGAACATTTTAAACCAAAAATCTTAATTCTAGGCCTAGTAGTTTCCGAGAAAATGGAAATAAACCAAATTATGCCATACTTTTAGCTAAAAATATGTATGTTATTGTGCGATGCACATATTTTTTCTCAAAAACGGTAAGTCTGGCGTGGTTTTGACCATAACAAGATTTGTAGAGGCATTCATTACGAACATTTTAAACCAAAAATCTTAATTCTAGGCCTAGTAGTTTCCGAGAAAATGAAAATAAACCAAATTATGCCATACTTTTAGCTAAAAATATGTATGTTATTGTGCGATGCACATATTTTTTCTCAAAAACGGTAAGTCTGGCGTGGTTTTGACCATAACAAGATTTGTAGAGGCATTCATTACGAACATTTTAAACCAAAAATCTTAATTCTAGGCCTAGTAGTTTCCGAGAAAATGGAAATAAACCAAATTATGCCATACTTTTAGCTGAAAATATGTAAAAATATGTATGTTATTGTGCGATACACATATTTTTTCTCAAAAACGGTAAGTCTGGCGTGGTTTTGACCATAACAAGATTTGTAGAGGCATTCATTACGAACATTTTAAACCAAAAATCTTAATTCTAGGCCTAGTAGTTTCCGAGAAAATGGAAATAAACCAAATTATGCCATACTTTTAGCTGAAAATATGTAAAAATATGTATGTTATTGTGCGATACACATATTTTTTCTCAAAAACGGTAAGTCTGGCGTGGTTTTGACCATAACAAGATTTGTAGAGGCATTCATTACGAACATTTTAAACCAAAAATCTTAATTCTAGGCCTAGTAGTTTCCGAGAAAATGAAAATAAACCAAATTATGCCATACTTTTAGCTAAAAATATGTATGTTATTGTGCGATGCACATATTTTTTCTCAAAAACGGTAAGTCTGGCGTGGTTTTGACCATAACAAGATTTGTAGAGGCATTCATTACGAACATTTTAAACCAAAAATCTTAATTCTAGGCCTAGTAGTTTCCGAGAAAATGGAAATAAACCAAATTATGCCATACTTTTAGCTGAAAATATGTAAAAATATGTATGTTATTGTGCGATACACATATTTTTTCTCAAAAACGGTAAGTCTGGCGTGGTTTTGACCATAACAAGATTTGTAGAGGCATTCATTACGAACATTTTAAACCAAAAATCTTAATTCTAGGCCTAGTAGTTTCCGAGAAAATGAAAATAAACCAAATTATGCCATACTTTTAGCTAAAAATATGTATGTTATTGTGCGATGCACATATTTTTTCTCAAAAACGGTAAGTCTGGCGTGGTTTTGACCATAACAAGATTTGTAGAGGCATTCATTACGAACATTTTAAACCAAAAATCTTAATTCTAGGCCTAGTAGTTTCCGAGAAAATGAAAATAAACCAAATTATGCCATACTTTTAGCTAAAAATATGTATGTTATTGTGCGATGCACATATTTTTTCTCAAAAACGGTAAGTCTGGCGTGGTTTTGACCATAACAAGATTTGTAGAGGCATTCATTACGAACATTTTAAACCAAAAATCTTAATTCTAGGCCTAGTAGTTTCCGAGAAAATGGAAATAAACCAAATTATGCCATACTTTTAGCTAAAAATATGTATGTTATTGTGCGATGCACATATTTTTTCTCAAAAAGGGTAAGTCTGGCGTGGTTTTGACCATAACAAGATTTGTAGAGGCATTCATTACGAACATTTTAAACCAAAAATCTTAATTCTAGGCCTAGTAGTTTCCGAGAAAATGGAAATAAACCAAATTATGCCATACTTTTAGCTGAAAATATGTAAAAATATGTATGTTATTGTGCGATACACATATTTTTTCTCAAAAACGGTAAGTCTGGCGTGGTTTTGACCATAACAAGATTTGTAGAGGCATTCATTACGAACATTTTAAACCAAAAATCTTAATTCTAGGCCTAGTAGTTTCCGAGAAAATGGAAATAAACCAAATTATGCCATACTTTTAGCTAAAAATATGTATGTTATTGTGCGATGCACATATTTTTTCTCAAAAACGGTAAGTCTGGCGTGGTTTTGACCATAACAAGATTTGTAGAGGCATTCATTACGAACATTTTAAACCAAAAATCTTAATTCTAGGCCTAGTAGTTTCCGAGAAAATGAAAATAAACCAAATTATGCCATACTTTTAGCTAAAAATATGTATGTTATTGTGCGATGCACATATTTTTTCTCAAAAACGGTAAGTCTGGCGTGGTTTTGACCATAACAAGATTTGTAGAGGCATTCATTACGAACATTTTAAACCAAAAATCTTAATTCTAGGCCTAGTAGTTTCCGAGAAAATGGAAATAAACCAAATTATGCCATACTTTTAGCTGAAAATATGTAAAAATATGTATGTTATTGTGCGATACACATATTTTTTCTCAAAAACGGTAAGTCTGGCGTGGTTTTGACCATAACAAGATTTGTAGAGGCATTCATTACGAACATTTTAAACCAAAAATCTTAATTCTAGGCCTAGTAGTTTCCGAGAAAATGGAAATAAACCAAATTATGCCATACTTTTAGCTGAAAATATGTAAAAATATGTATGTTATTGTGCGATACACATATTTTTTCTCAAAAACGGTAAGTCTGGCGTGGTTTTGACCATAACAAGATTTGTAGAGGCATTCATTACGAACATTTTAAACCAAAAATCTTAATTCTAGGCCTAGTAGTTTCCGAGAAAATGAAAATAAACCAAATTATGCCATACTTTTAGCTAAAAATATGTATGTTATTGTGCGATGCACATATTTTTTCTCAAAAACGGTAAGTCTGGCGTGGTTTTGACCATAACAAGATTTGTAGAGGCATTCATTACGAACATTTTAAACCAAAAATCTTAATTCTAGGCCTAGTAGTTTCCGAGAAAATGGAAATAAACCAAATTATGCCATACTTTTAGCTGAAAATATGTAAAAATATGTATGTTATTGTGCGATACACATATTTTTTCTCAAAAACGGTAAGTCTGGCGTGGTTTTGACCATAACAAGATTTGTAGAGGCATTCATTACGAACATTTTAAACCAAAAATCTTAATTCTAGGCCTAGTAGTTTCCGAGAAAATGAAAATAAACCAAATTATGCCATACTTTTAGCTAAAAATATGTATGTTATTGTGCGATGCACATATTTTTTCTCAAAAACGGTAAGTCTGGCGTGGTTTTGACCATAACAAGATTTGTAGAGGCATTCATTACGAACATTTTAAACCAAAAATCTTAATTCTAGGCCTAGTAGTTTCCGAGAAAATGAAAATAAACCAAATTATGCCATACTTTTAGCTGAAAATATGTAAAAATATGTATGTTATTGTGCGATACACATATTTTTTCTCAAAAACGGTAAGTCTGGCGTGGTTTTGACCATAACAAGATTTGTAGAGGCATTCATTACGAACATTTTAAACCAAAAATCTTAATTCTAGGCCTAGTAGTTTCCGAGAAAATGGAAATAAACCAAATTATGCCATACTTTTAGCTGAAAATATGTAAAAATATGTATGTTATTGTGCGATACACATATTTTTTCTCAAAAACGGTAAGTCTGGCGTGGTTTTGACCATAACAAGATTTGTAGAGGCATTCATTACGAACATTTTAAACCAAAAATCTTAATTCTAGGCCTAGTAGTTTCCGAGAAAATGGAAATAAACCAAATTATGCCATACTTTTAGCTGAAAATATGTAAAAATATGTATGTTATTGTGCGATACACATATTTTTTCTCAAAAACGGTAAGTCTGGCGTGGTTTTGACCATAACAAGATTTGTAGAGGCATTCATTACGAACATTTTAAACCAAAAATCTTAATTCTAGGCCTAGTAGTTTCCGAGAAAATGAAAATAAACCAAATTATGCCATACTTTTAGCTAAAAATATGTATGTTATTGTGCGATGCACATATTTTTTCTCAAAAACGGTAAGTCTGGCGTGGTTTTGACCATAACAAGATTTGTAGAGGCATTCATTACGAACATTTTAAACCAAAAATCTTAATTCTAGGCCTAGTAGTTTCCGAGAAAATGGAAATAAACCAAATTATGCCATACTTTTAGCTGAAAATATGTAAAAATATGTATGTTATTGTGCGATACACATATTTTTTCTCAAAAACGGTAAGTCTGGCGTGGTTTTGACCATAACAAGATTTGTAGAGGCATTCATTACGAACATTTTAAACCAAAAATCTTAATTCTAGGCCTAGTAGTTTCCGAGAAAATGAAAATAAACCAAATTATGCCATACTTTTAGCTAAAAATATGTATGTTATTGTGCGATGCACATATTTTTTCTCAAAAACGGTAAGTCTGGCGTGGTTTTGACCATAACAAGATTTGTAGAGGCATTCATTACGAACATTTTAAACCAAAAATCTTAATTCTAGGCCTAGTAGTTTCCGAGAAAATGGAAATAAACCAAATTATGCCATACTTTTAGCTGAAAATATGTAAAAATATGTATGTTATTGTGCGATACACATATTTTTTCTCAAAAACGGTAAGTCTGGCGTGGTTTTGACCATAACAAGATTTGTAGAGGCATTCATTACGAACATTTTAAACCAAAAATCTTAATTCTAGGCCTAGTAGTTTCCGAGAAAATGGAAATAAACCAAATTATGCCATACTTTTAGCTAAAAATATGTATGTTATTGTGCGATGCACATATTTTTTCTCAAAAACGGTAAGTCTGGCGTGGTTTTGACCATAACAAGATTTGTAGAGGCATTCATTACGAACATTTTAAACCAAAAATCTTAATTCTAGGCCTAGTAGTTTCCGAGAAAATGGAAATAAACCAAATTATGCCATACTTTTAGCTGAAAATATGTAAAAATATGTATGTTATTGTGCGATACACATATTTTTTCTCAAAAACGGTAAGTCTGGCGTGGTTTTGACCATAACAAGATTTGTAGAGGCATTCATTACGAACATTTTAAACCAAAAATCTTAATTCTAGGCCTAGTAGTTTCCGAGAAAATGAAAATAAACCAAATTATGCCATACTTTTAGCTGAAAATATGTAAAAATATGTATGTTATTGTGCGATACACATATTTTTTCTCAAAAACGGTAAGTCTGGCGTGGTTTTGACCATAACAAGATTTGTAGAGGCATTCATTACGAACATTTTAAACCAAAAATCTTAATTCTAGGCCTAGTAGTTTCCGAGAAAATGAAAATAAACCAAATTATGCCATACTTTTAGCTAAAAATATGTATGTTATTGTGCGATGCACATATTTTTTCTCAAAAACGGTAAGTCTGGCGTGGTTTTGACCATAACAAGATTTGTAGAGGCATTCATTACGAACATTTTAAACCAAAAATCTTAATTCTAGGCCTAGTAGTTTCCGAGAAAATGGAAATAAACCAAATTATGCCATACTTTTAGCTGAAAATATGTAAAAATATGTATGTTATTGTGCGATACACATATTTTTTCTCAAAAACGGTAAGTCTGGCGTGGTTTTGACCATAACAAGATTTGTAGAGGCATTCATTACGAACATTTTAAACCAAAAATCTTAATTCTAGGCCTAGTAGTTTCCGAGAAAATGAAAATAAACCAAATTATGCCATACTTTTAGCTAAAAATATGTATGTTATTGTGCGATGCACATATTTTTTCTCAAAAACGGTAAGTCTGGCGTGGTTTTGACCATAACAAGATTTGTAGAGGCATTCATTACGAACATTTTAAACCAAAAATCTTAATTCTAGGCCTAGTAGTTTCCGAGAAAATGGAAATAAACCAAATTATGCCATACTTTTAGCTAAAAATATGTATGTTATTGTGCGATACACATATTTTTTCTCAAAAACGGTAAGTCTGGCGTGGTTTTGACCATAACAAGATTTGTAGAGGCATTCATTACGAACATTTTAAACCAAAAATCTTAATTCTAGGCCTAGTAGTTTCCGAGAAAATGAAAATAAACCAAATTATGCCATACTTTTAGCTAAAAATATGTATGTTATTGTGCGATGCACATATTTTTTCTCAAAAACGGTAAGTCTGGCGTGGTTTTGACCATAACAAGATTTGTAGAGGCATTCATTACGAACATTTTAAACCAAAAATCTTAATTCTAGGCCTAGTAGTTTCCGAGAAAATGGAAATAAACCAAATTATGCCATACTTTTAGCTGAAAATATGTAAAAATATGTATGTTATTGTGCGATACACATATTTTTTCTCAAAAACGGTAAGTCTGGCGTGGTTTTGACCATAACAAGATTTGTAGAGGCATTCATTACGAACATTTTAAACCAAAAATCTTAATTCTAGGCCTAGTAGTTTCCGAGAAAATGAAAATAAACCAAATTATGCCATACTTTTAGCTAAAAATATGTATGTTATTGTGCGATGCACATATTTTTTCTCAAAAACGGTAAGTCTGGCGTGGTTTTGACCATAACAAGATTTGTAGAGGCATTCATTACGAACATTTTAAACCAAAAATCTTAATTCTAGGCCTAGTAGTTTCCGAGAAAATGGAAATAAACCAAATTATGCCATACTTTTAGCTAAAAATATGTATGTTATTGTGCGATGCACATATTTTTTCTCAAAAACGGTAAGTCTGGCGTGGTTTTGACCATAACAAGATTTGTAGAGGCATTCATTACGAACATTTTAAACCAAAAATCTTAATTCTAGGCCTAGTAGTTTCCGAGAAAATGGAAATAAACCAAATTATGCCATACTTTTAGCTGAAAATATGTAAAAATATGTATGTTATTGTGCGATACACATATTTTTTCTCAAAAACGGTAAGTCTGGCGTGGTTTTGACCATAACAAGATTTGTAGAGGCATTCATTACGAACATTTTAAACCAAAAATCTTAATTCTAGGCCTAGTAGTTTCCGAGAAAATGAAAATAAACCAAATTATGCCATACTTTTAGCTAAAAATATGTATGTTATTGTGCGATGCACATATTTTTTCTCAAAAAGGGTAAGTCTGGCGTGGTTTTGACCATAACAAGATTTGTAGAGGCATTCATTACGAACATTTTAAACCAAAAATCTTAATTCTAGGCCTAGTAGTTTCCGAGAAAATGAAAATAAACCAAATTATGCCATACTTTTAGCTAAAAATATGTATGTTATTGTGCGATGCACATATTTTTTCTCAAAAACGGTAAGTCTGGCGTGGTTTTGACCATAACAAGATTTGTAGAGGCATTCATTACGAACATTTTAAACCAAAAATCTTAATTCTAGGCCTAGTAGTTTCCGAGAAAATGAAAATAAACCAAATTATGCCATACTTTTAGCTAAAAATATGTATGTTATTGTGCGATGCACATATTTTTTCTCAAAAACGGTAAGTCTGGCGTGGTTTTGACCATAACAAGATTTGTAGAGGCATTCATTACGAACATTTTAAACCAAAAATCTTAATTCTAGGCCTAGTAGTTTCCGAGAAAATGGAAATAAACCAAATTATGCCATACTTTTAGCTGAAAATATGTAAAAATATGTATGTTATTGTGCGATACACATATTTTTTCTCAAAAACGGTAAGTCTGGCGTGGTTTTGACCATAACAAGATTTGTAGAGGCATTCATTACGAACATTTTAAACCAAAAATCTTAATTCTAGGCCTAGTAGTTTCCGAGAAAATGAAAATAAACCAAATTATGCCATACTTTTAGCTGAAAATATGTAAAAATATGTATGTTATTGTGCGATACACATATTTTTTCTCAAAAACGGTAAGTCTGGCGTGGTTTTGACCATAACAAGATTTGTAGAGGCATTCATTACGAACATTTTAAACCAAAAATCTTAATTCTAGGCCTAGTAGTTTCCGAGAAAATGGAAATAAACCAAATTATGCCATACTTTTAGCTGAAAATATGTAAAAATATGTATGTTATTGTGCGATACACATATTTTTTCTCAAAAACGGTAAGTCTGGCGTGGTTTTGACCATAACAAGATTTGTAGAGGCATTCATTACGAACATTTTAAACCAAAAATCTTAATTCTAGGCCTAGTAGTTTCCGAGAAAATGAAAATAAACCAAATTATGCCATACTTTTAGCTAAAAATATGTATGTTATTGTGCGATGCACATATTTTTTCTCAAAAACAGTAAGTCTGGCGTGGTTTTGACCATAACAAGATTTGTAGAGGCATTCATTACGAACATTTTAAACCAAAAATCTTAATTCTAGGCCTAGTAGTTTCCGAGGAAATGGAAATAAACCAAATTATGCCATACTTTTAGCTAAAAATATGTATGTTATTGTGCGATGCACATATTTTTTCTCAAAAAGGGTAAGTCTGGCGTGGTTTTGACCATAACAAGATTTGTAGAGGCATTCATTACGAACATTTTAAACCAAAAATCTTAATTCTAGGCCTAGTAGTTTCCGAGAAAATGGAAATAAACCAAATTATGCCATACTTTTAGCTGAAAATATGTAAAAATATGTATGTTATTGTGCGATACACATATTTTTTCTCAAAAAAGGTAAGTCTGGCGTGGTTTTGACCATAACAAGATTTGTAGAGGCATTCATTACGAACATTTTAAACCAAAAATCTTAATTCTAGGCCTAGTAGTTTCCGAGAAAATGGAAATAAACCAAATTATGCCATACTTTTAGCTAAAAATATGTATGTTATTGTGCGATGCACATATTTTTTCTCAAAAACGGTAAGTCTGGCGTGGTTTTGACCATAACAAGATTTGTAGAGGCATTCATTACGAACATTTTAAACCAAAAATCTTAATTCTAGGCCTAGTAGTTTCCGAGAAAATGGAAATAAACCAAATTATGCCATACTTTTAGCTGAAAATATGTAAAAATATGTATGTTATTGTGCGATACACATATTTTTTCTCAAAAACGGTAAGTCTGGCGTGGTTTTGACCATAACAAGATTTGTAGAGGCATTCATTACGAACATTTTAAACCAAAAATCTTAATTCTAGGCCTAGTAGTTTCCGAGAAAATGAAAATAAACCAAATTATGCCATACTTTTAGCTGAAAATATGTAAAAATATGTATGTTATTGTGCGATACACATATTTTTTCTCAAAAACGGTAAGTCTGGCGTGGTTTTGACCATAACAAGATTTGTAGAGGCATTCATTACGAACATTTTAAACCAAAAATCTTAATTCTAGGCCTAGTAGTTTCCGAGAAAATGAAAATAAACCAAATTATGCCATACTTTTAGCTGAAAATATGTAAAAATATGTATGTTATTGTGGGATGCACATATTTTTTCTCAAAAACGGTAAGTCTGGCGTGGTTTTGACCATAACAAGATTTGTAGAGGCATTCATTACGAACATTTTAAACCAAAAATCTTAATTCTAGGCCTAGTAGTTTCCGAGAAAATGGAAATAAACCAAATTATGCCATACTTTTAGCTGAAAATATGTAAAAATATGTATGTTATTGTGCGATACACATATTTTTTCTCAAAAACGGTAAGTCTGGCGTGGTTTTGACCATAACAAGATTTGTAGAGGCATTCATTACGAACATTTTAAACCAAAAATCTTAATTCTAGGCCTAGTAGTTTCCGAGAAAATGAAAATAAACCAAATTATGCCATACTTTTAGCTAAAAATATGTATGTTATTGTGCGATGCACATATTTTTTCTCAAAAACGGTAAGTCTGGCGTGGTTTTGACCATAACAAGATTTGTAGAGGCATTCATTACGAACATTTTAAACCAAAAATCTTAATTCTAGGCCTAGTAGTTTCCGAGAAAATGGAAATAAACCAAATTATGCCATACTTTTAGCTGAAAATATGTAAAAATATGTATGTTATTGTGCGATACACATATTTTTTCTCAAAAACCATAACAAGATTTGTAGAGGCATTCATTACGAACATTTTAAACCAAAAATCTTAATTCTAGGCCTAGTAGTTTCCGAGAAAATGGAAATAAACCAAATTATGCCATACTTTTAGCTGAAAATATGTAAAAATATGTATGTTATTGTGCGATACACATATTTTTTCTCAAAAACGGTAAGTCTGGCGTGGTTTTGACCATAACAAGATTTGTAGAGGCATTCATTACGAACATTTTAAACCAAAAATCTTAATTCTAGGCCTAGTAGTTTCCGAGAAAATGGAAATAAACCAAATTATGCCATACTTTTAGCTGAAAATATGTAAAAATATGTATGTTATTGTGCGATACACATATTTTTTCTCAAAAACGGTAAGTCTGGCGTGGTTTTGACCATAACAAGATTTGTAGAGGCATTCATTACGAACATTTTAAACCAAAAATCTTAATTCTAGGCCTAGTAGTTTCCGAGAAAATGAAAATAAACCAAATTATGCCATACTTTTAGCTAAAAATATGTATGTTATTGTGCGATGCACATATTTTTTCTCAAAAACGGTAAGTCTGGCGTGGTTTTGACCATAACAAGATTTGTAGAGGCATTCATTACGAACATTTTAAACCAAAAATCTTAATTCTAGGCCTAGTAGTTTCCGAGAAAATGGAAATAAACCAAATTATGCCATACTTTTAGCTGAAAATATGTAAAAATATGTATGTTATTGTGCGATACACATATTTTTTCTCAAAAACGGTAAGTCTGGCGTGGTTTTGACCATAACAAGATTTGTAGAGGCATTCATTACGAACATTTTAAACCAAAAATCTTAATTCTAGGCCTAGTAGTTTCCGAGAAAATGAAAATAAACCAAATTATGCCATACTTTTAGCTAAAAATATGTATGTTATTGTGCGATGCACATATTTTTTCTCAAAAACGGTAAGTCTGGCGTGGTTTTGACCATAACAAGATTTGTAGAGGCATTCATTACGAACATTTTAAACCAAAAATCTTAATTCTAGGCCTAGTAGTTTCCGAGAAAATGGAAATAAACCAAATTATGCCATACTTTTAGCTGAAAATATGTAAAAATATGTATGTTATTGTGCGATACACATATTTTTTCTCAAAAACGGTAAGTCTGGCGTGGTTTTGACCGTAACAAGATTTGTAGAGGCATTCATTACGAACATTTTAAACCAAAAATCTTAATTCTAGGCCTAGTAGTTTCCGAGAAAATGGAAATAAACCAAATTATGCCATACTTTTAGCTGAAAATATGTAAAAATATGTATGTTATTGTGCGATACACATATTTTTTCTCAAAAACGGTAAGTCTGGCGTGGTTTTGACCATAACAAGATTTGTAGAGGCATTCATTACGAACATTTTAAACAAAAAATCTTAATTCTAGGCCTAGTAGTTTCCGAGAAAATGAAAATAAACCAAATTATGCCATACTTTTAGCTAAAAATATGTATGTTATTGTGCGATGCACATATTTTTTCTCAAAAACGGTAAGTCTGGCGTGGTTTTGACCATAACAAGATTTGTAGAGGCATTCATTACGAACATTTTAAACCAAAAATCTTAATTCTAGGCCTAGTAGTTTCCGAGAAAATGGAAATAAACCAAATTATGCCATACTTTTAGCTGAAAATATGTAAAAATATGTATGTTATTGTGCGATACACATATTTTTTCTCAAAAACGGTAAGTCTGGCGTGGTTTTGACCATAACAAGATTTGTAGAGGCATTCATTACGAACATTTTAAACCAAAAATCTTAATTCTAGGCCTAGTAGTTTCCGAGAAAATGAAAATAAACCAAATTATGCCATACTTTTAGCTAAAAATATGTATGTTATTGTGCGATGCACATATTTTTTCTCAAAAACGGTAAGTCTGGCGTGGTTTTGACCATAACAAGATTTGTAGAGGCATTCATTACGAACATTTTAAACCAAAAATCTTAATTCTAGGCCTAGTAGTTTCCGAGAAAATGGAAATAAACCAAATTATGCCATACTTTTAGCTGAAAATATGTAAAAATATGTATGTTATTGTGCGATGCACATATTTTTTCTCAAAAACGGTATGTCTGGCGTGGTTTTGACCATAACAAGATTTGTAGAGGCATTCATTACGAACATTTTAAACCAAAAATCTTAATTCTAGGCCTAGTAGTTTCCGAGAAAATGAAAATAAACCAAATTATGCCATACTTTTAGCTAAAAATATGTATGTTATTGTGCGATGCACATATTTTTTCTCAAAAACGGTAAGTCTGGCGTGGTTTTGACCATAACAAGATTTGTAGAGGCATTCATTACGAACATTTTAAACCAAAAATCTTAATTCTAGGCCTAGTAGTTTCCGAGAAAATGAAAATAAACCAAATTATGCCATACTTTTAGCTAAAAATATGTATGTTATTGTGCGATGCACATATTTTTTCTCAAAAACGGTAAGTCTGGCGTGGTTTTGACCATAACAAGATTTGTAGAGGCATTCATTACGAACATTTTAAACCAAAAATCTTAATTCTAGGCCTAGTAGTTTCCGAGAAAATGAAAATAAACCAAATTATGCCATACTTTTAGCTAAAAATATGTATGTTATTGTGCGATGCACATATTTTTTCTCAAAAACGGTAAGTCTGGCGTGGTTTTGACCATAACAAGATTTGTAGAGGCATTCATTACGAACATTTTAAACCAAAAATCTTAATTCTAGGCCTAGTAGTTTCCGAGAAAATGAAAATAAACCAAATTATGCCATACTTTTAGCTAAAAATATGTATGTTATTGTGCGATGCACATATTTTTTCTCAAAAACGGTAAGTCTGGCGTGGTTTTGACCATAACAAGATTTGTAGAGGCATTCATTACGAACATTTTAAACCAAAAATCTTAATTCTAGGCCTAGTAGTTTCCGAGAAAATGAAAATAAACCAAATTATGCCATACTTTTAGCTGAAAATATGTAAAAATATGTATGTTATTGTGCGATACACATATTTTTTCTCAAAAACGGTAAGTCTGGCGTGGTTTTGACCATAACAAGATTTGTATAGGCATTCATTACGAACATTTTAAACCAAAAATCTTAATTCTAGGCCTAGTAGTTTCCGAGAAAATGAAAATAAACCAAATTATGCCATACTTTTAGCTAAAAATATGTATGTTATTGTGCGATGCACATATTTTTTCTCAAAAACGGTAAGTCTGGCGTGGTTTTGACCATAACAAGATTTGTAGAGGCATTCATTACGAACATTTTAAACCAAAAATCTTAATTCTAGGCCTAGTAGTTTCCGAGAAAATGGAAATAAACCAAATTATGCCATACTTTTAGCTGAAAATATGTAAAAATATGTATGTTATTGTGCGATACACATATTTTTTCTCAAAAACGGTAAGTCTGGCGTGGTTTTGACCATAACAAGATTTGTAGAGGCATTCATTACGAACATTTTAAACCAAAAATCTTAATTCTAGGCCTAGTAGTTTCCGAGAAAATGGAAATAAACCAAATTATGCCATACTTTTAGCTAAAAATATGTATGTTATTGTGCGATGCACATATTTTTTCTCAAAAACGGTAAGTCTGGCGTGGTTTTGACCATAACAAGATTTGTAGAGGCATTCATTACGAACATTTTAAACCAAAAATCTTAATTCTAGGCCTAGTAGTTTCCGAGAAAATGAAAATAAACCAAATTATGCCATACTTTTAGCTAAAAATATGTATGTTATTGTGCGATGCACATATTTTTTCTCAAAAAGGGTAAGTCTGGCGTGGTTTTGACCATAACAAGATTTGTAGAGGCATTCATTACGAACATTTTAAACCAAAAATCTTAATTCTAGGCCTAGTAGTTTCCGAGAAAATGGAAATAAACCAAATTATGCCATACTTTTAGCTGAAAATATGTAAAAATATGTATGTTATTGTGCGATACACATATTTTTTCTCAAAAACGGTAAGTCTGGCGTGGTTTTGACCATAACAAGATTTGTAGAGGCATTCATTACGAACATTTTAAACCAAAAATCTTAATTCTAGGCCTAGTAGTTTCCGAGAAAATGGAAATAAACCAAATTATGCCATACTTTTAGCTGAAAATATGTAAAAATATGTATGTTATTGTGCGATACACATATTTTTTCTCAAAAACGGTAAGTCTGGCGTGGTTTTGACCATAACAAGATTTGTAGAGGCATTCATTACGAACTTTTTAAACCAAAAATCTTAATTCTAGGCCTAGTAGTTTCCGAGAAAATGAAAATAAACCAAATTATGCCATACTTTTAGCTAAAAATATGTATGTTATTGTGCGATGCACATATTTTTTCTCGAAAACGGTAAGTCTGGCGTGGTTTTGACCATAACAAGATTTGTAGAGGCATTCATTACGAACATTTTAAATCAAAAATCTTAATTCTAGGCCTAGTAGTTTCCGAGAAAATGAAAATAAACCAAATTATGCCATACTTTTAGCTGAAAATATGTAAAAATATGTATGTTATTGTGCGATACACATATTTTTTCTCAAAAACGGTAAGTCTGGCGTGGTTTTGACCATAACAAGATTTGTAGAGGCATTCATTACGAACATTTTAAACCAAAAATCTTAATTCTAGGCCTAGTAGTTTCCGAGAAAATGAAAATAAACCAAATTATGCCATACTTTTAGCTAAAAATATGTATGTTATTGTGCGATGCACATATTTTTTCTCAAAAACGGTAAGTCTGGCGTGGTTTTGACCATAACAAGATTTGTAGAGGCATTCATTACGAACATTTTAAACCAAAAATCTTAATTCTAGGCCTAGTAGTTTCCGAGAAAATGAAAATAAACCAAATTATGCCATACTTTTAGCTAAAAATATGTATGTTATTGTGCGATGCACATATTTTTTCTCAAAAACGGTAAGTCTGGCGTGGTTTTGACCATAACAAGATTTGTAGAGGCATTCATTACGAACATTTTAAACCAAAAATCTTAATTCTAGGCCTAGTAGTTTCCGAGAAAATGAAAATAAACCAAATTATGCCATACTTTTAGCTAAAAATATGTATGTTATTGTGCGATGCACATATTTTTTCTCAAAAACGGTAAGTCTGGCGTGGTTTTGACCATAACAAGATTTGTAGAGGCATTCATTACGAACATTTTAAACCAAAAATCTTAATTCTAGGCCTAGTAGTTTCCGAGAAAATGGAAATAAACCAAATTATGCCATACTTTTAGCTGAAAATATGTAAAAATATGTATGTTATTGTGCGATACACATATTTTTTCTCAAAAACGGTAAGTCTGGCGTGGTTTTGACCATAACAAGATTTGTAGAGGCATTCATTACGAACATTTTAAACCAAAAATCTTAATTCTAGGCCTAGTAGTTTCCGAGAAAATGAAAATAAACCAAATTATGCCATACTTTTAGCTAAAAATATGTATGTTATTGTGCGTTATTGTGCGATGCACATATTTTTTCTCAAAAACGGTAAGTCTGGCGTGGTTTTGACCATAACAAGATTTGTAGAGGCATTCATTACGAACATTTTAAACCAAAAATCTTAATTCTAGGCCTAGTAGTTTCCGAGAAAATGAAAATAAACCAAATTATGCCATACTTTTAGCTAAATATATGTATGTTATTGTGCGATGCACATATTTTTTCTCAAAAACGGTAAGTCTGGCGTGGTTTTGACCATAACAAGATTTGTAGAGGCATTCATTACGAACATTTTAAACCAAAAATCTTAATTCTAGGCCTAGTAGTTTCCGAGAAAATGGAAATAAACCAAATTATGCCATACTTTTAGCTAAAAATATGTATGTTATTGTGCGATGCACATATTTTTTCTCAAAAACGGTAAGTCTGGCGTGGTTTTGACCATAACAAGATTTGTAGAGGCATTCATTACGAACATTTTAAACCAAAAATCTTAATTCTAGGCCTAGTAGTTTCCGAGAAAATGAAAATAAACCAAATTATGCCATACTTTTAGCTAAAAATATGTATGTTATTGTGCGATGCACATATTTTTTCTCAAAAAGGGTAAGTCTGGCGTGGTTTTGACCATAACAAGATTTGTAGAGGCATTCATTACGAACATTTTAAACCAAAAATCTTAATTCTAGGCCTAGTAGTTTCCGAGAAAATGGAAATAAACCAAATTATGCCATACTTTTAGCTGAAAATATGTAAAAATATGTATGTTATTGTGCGATACACATATTTTTTCTCAAAAACGGTAAGTCTGGCGTGGTTTTGACCATAACAAGATTTGTAGAGGCATTCATTACGAACATTTTAAACCAAAAATCTTAATTCTAGGCCTAGTAGTTTCCGAGAAAATGGAAATAAACCAAATTATGCCATACTTTTAGCTGAAAATATGTAAAAATATGTATGTTATTGTGCGATACACATATTTTTTCTCAAAAACGGTAAGTCTGGCGTGGTTTTGACCATAACAAGATTTGTAGAGGCATTCATTACGAACTTTTTAAACCAAAAATCTTAATTCTAGGCCTAGTAGTTTCCGAGAAAATGAAAATAAACCAAATTATGCCATACTTTTAGCTAAAAATATGTATGTTATTGTGCGATGCACATATTTTTTCTCGAAAACGGTAAGTCTGGCGTGGTTTTGACCATAACAAGATTTGTAGAGGCATTCATTACGAACATTTTAAATCAAAAATCTTAATTCTAGGCCTAGTAGTTTCCGAGAAAATGAAAATAAACCAAATTATGCCATACTTTTAGCTGAAAATATGTAAAAATATGTATGTTATTGTGCGATACACATATTTTTTCTCAAAAACGGTAAGTCTGGCGTGGTTTTGACCATAACAAGATTTGTAGAGGCATTCATTACGAACATTTTAAACCAAAAATCTTAATTCTAGGCCTAGTAGTTTCCGAGAAAATGAAAATAAACCAAATTATGCCATACTTTTAGCTAAAAATATGTATGTTATTGTGCGATGCACATATTTTTTCTCAAAAACGGTAAGTCTGGCGTGGTTTTGACCATAACAAGATTTGTAGAGGCATTCATTACGAACATTTTAAACCAAAAATCTTAATTCTAGGCCTAGTAGTTTCCGAGAAAATGAAAATAAACCAAATTATGCCATACTTTTAGCTAAAAATATGTATGTTATTGTGCGATGCACATATTTTTTCTCAAAAACGGTAAGTCTGGCGTGGTTTTGACCATAACAAGATTTGTAGAGGCATTCATTACGAACATTTTAAACCAAAAATCTTAATTATAGGCCTAGTAGTTTCCGAGAAAATGAAAATAAACCAAATTATGCCATACTTTTAGCTAAAAATATGTATGTTATTGTGCGATGCACATATTTTTTCTCAAAAACGGTAAGTCTGGCGTGGTTTTGACCATAACAAGATTTGTAGAGGCATTCATTACGAACATTTTAAACCAAAAATCTTAATTCTAGGCCTAGTAGTTTCCGAGAAAATGGAAATAAACCAAATTATGCCATACTTTTAGCTGAAAATATGTAAAAATATGTATGTTATTGTGCGATACACATATTTTTTCTCAAAAACGGTAAGTCTGGCGTGGTTTTGACCATAACAAGATTTGTAGAGGCATTCATTACGAACATTTTAAACCAAAAATCTTAATTCTAGGCCTAGTAGTTTCCGAGAAAATGAAAATAAACCAAATTATGCCATACTTTTAGCTAAAAATATGTATGTTATTGTGCGATGCACATATTTTTTCTCAAAAACGGTAAGTCTGGCGTGGTTTTGACCATAACAAGATTTGTAGAGGCATTCATTACGAACATTTTAAACCAAAAATCTTAATTCTAGGCCTAGTAGTTTCCGAGAAAATGAAAATAAACCAAATTATGCCATACTTTTAGCTAAAAATATGTATGTTATTGTGCGATGCACATATTTTTTCTCAAAAACGGTAAGTCTGGCGTGGTTTTGACCATAACAAGATTTGTAGAGGCATTCATTACGAACATTTTAAACCAAAAATCTTAATTCTAGGCCTAGTAGTTTCCGAGAAAATGAAAATAAACCAAATTATGCCATACTTTTAGCTGAAAATATGTAAAAATATGTATGTTATTGTGCGATACACATATTTTTTCTCAAAAACGGTAAGTCTGGCGTGGTTTTGACCATAACAAGATTTGTAGAGGCATTCATTACGAACATTTTAAACCAAAAATCTTAATTCTAGGCCTAGTAGTTTCCGAGAAAATGGAAATTAACCAAATTATGCCATACTTTTAGCTGAAAATATGTAAAAATATGTATGTTATTGTGCGATACACATATTTTTTCTCAAAAACGGTAAGTCTGGCGTGGTTTTGACCATAACAAGATTTGTAGAGGCATTCATTACGAACATTTTAAACCAAAAATCTTAATTCTAGGCCTAGTAGTTTCCGAGAAAATGGAAATAAACCAAATTATGCCATACTTTTAGCTGAAAATATGTATGTTATTGTGCGATGCACATATTTTTTCTCAAAAACGGTAAGTCTGGAGTGGTTTTGACCATAACAAGATTTGTAGAGGCATTCATTACGAACATTTTAAACCAAAAATCTTAATTCTAGGCCTAGTAGTTTCCGAGAAAATGAAAATAAACCAAATTATGCCATACTTTTAGCTAAAAATATGTATGTTATTGTGCGATGCACATATTTTTTCTCAAAAACGGTAAGTCTGGCGTGGTTTTGACCATAACAAGATTTGTAGAGGCATTCATTACGAACATTTTAAACCAAAAATCTTAATTCTAGGCCTAGTAGTTTCCGAGAAAATGAAAATAAACCAAATTATGCCATACTTTTAGCTAAAAATATGTATGTTATTGTGCGATGCACATATTTTTTCTCAAAAACGGTAAGTCTGGCGTGGTTTTGACCATAACAAGATTTGTAGAGGCATTCATTACGAACATTTTAAACCAAAAATCTTAATTCTAGGCCTAGTAGTTTCCGAGAAAATGGAAATAAACCAAATTATGCCATACTTTTAGCTGAAAATATGTAAAAATATGTATGTTATTGTGCGATACACATATTTTTTATCAAAAACGGTAAGTCTGGCGTGGTTTTGACCATAACAAGATTTGTAGAGGCATTCATTACGAACATTTTAAACCAAAAATCTCAATTCTAGGCCTAGTAGTTTCCGAGAAAATGGAAATAAACCAAATTATGCCATACTTTTAGCTAAAAATATGTATGTTATGTGCGATGCACATATTTTTTCTCAAAAACGGTAAGTCTGGCGTGGTTTTGACCATAACAAGATTTGTAGAGGCATTCATTACGAACATTTTAAACCAAAAATCTTAATTCTAGGCCTAGTAGTTTCCGAGAAAATGGAAATAAACCAAATTATGCCATACTTTTAGCTGAAAATATGTAAAAATATGTATGTTATTGTGCGATACACATATTTTTTCTCAAAAACGGTAAGTCTGGCGTGGTTTTGACCATAACAAGATTTGTAGAGGCATTCATTACGAACATTTTAAACCAAAAATCTTAATTCTAGGCCTAGTAGTTTCGAGAAAATGGAAATAACCAAATTATGCCATACTTTTAGCTGAAAATATGTAAAAATATGTATGTTATTGTGCGATACACATTTTTTCTCAAAAACGGTAAGTCTGGCGTGGTTTTGACCATAACAAGATTTGTAGAGGCATTCATTACGAACATTTTAAACCAAAAATCTTAATTCTAGGCCTAGTAGTTTCCGAGAAAATGGAAATAAACCAAATTATGCCATACTTTTAGCTAAAAATATGTATGTTATTGTGCGATGCACATATTTTTTCTCAAAAACGGTAAGTCTGGCGTGGTTTTGACCATAACAAGATTTGTAGAGGCATTCATTACGAACATTTTTAAACAAAATCTTAATTCTAGGCCTAGTAGTTTCCGAGAAAATGGAAATAAACCAAATTATGCCATACTTTTAGCTGAAAATATGTAAAAATATGTATGTTATTGTGCGATACACATATTTTTTCTCAAAAACGGTAAGTCTGGCGTGGTTTTGACCATAACAAGATTTGTAGAGGCATTCATTACGAACATTTTAAACCAAAAATCTTAATTCAAGCGCCTAGTAGTTTCCGAGAAAATGAAAATAAACCAAATTATGCCATACTATTTAAGCTAAAAATATGTATGTTATTGTGCGATGCACATATTTTTTCTCAAAAACGGTAAGTCTGGCGTGGTTTTGACCATAACAAGATTTGTAGAGGCATTCATTACGAACATTTTAAACCAAAAATCTTAATTCTAGGCCTAGTAGTTTCCGAGAAATGGAAATAAACCAAATTATGCCATACTTTTAGCTGAAAATATGTAAAAATATGTATGTTATTGTGCGATACACATATTTTTTCTCAAAAACGGTAAGTCTGGCGTGGTTTTGACCATAACAAGATTTGTAGAGGCATTCATTACGAACATTTTAAACCAAAAATCTTAATTCTAGGCCTAGTAGTTTCCGAGAAAATGAAAATAAACCAAATTATGCATACTTTTAGCTAAAAATATGTATGTTATTGTGCGATGCACATATTTTTTCTCAAAAACGGTAAGTCTGGCGTGGTTTTGACCATAACAAGATTTGTAGAGGCATTCATTACGAACATTTTAAACCAAAAATCTTAATTCTAGGCCTAGTAGTTTCCGAGAAAATGGAAATAAACCAAATTATGCCATACTTTTAGCTGAAAATATGTAAAAATATGTATGTTATTGTGCGATACACATATTTTTTCTCAAAACGGTAAGTCTGGCGTGGTTTGGACCATAACAAGATTTGTAGAGGCATTCATTACGAACATTTTAAACCAAAAATCTTAATTCTAGGCCTAGTAGTTTCCGAGAAAATGGAAATAAACCAAATTATGCCATACTTTTAGCTAAAAAATATGTATGTTATTGTGCGATGCACATATTTTTTCTCAAAAACGGTAAGTCTGGCGTGGTTTTGACCATAACAAGATTTGTAGAGGCATTCATTACGAACATTTTAAACCAAAAATCTTAATTCTAGGCCTAGTAGTTTCCGAGAAAATGGAAATAAACCAAATTATGCCATACTTTTAGCTGAAAATATGTAAAAATATGTATGTTATTGTGCGATACACATATTTTTTCTCAAAATCGGTAAGTCTGGCGTGGTTTTGACCATAACAAGATTTGTAGAGGCATTCATTACGAACATTTTAAACCAAAATCTTAATTCTAGGCTAGTAGTTTCCGAGAAAATGAAATAAACCAAATTATGCCATACTTTTAGCTAAAATATATATGTTATTGTGCGATGCACATATTTTTTCTCAAAAACGGTAAGTCTGGCGTGGTTTTGACCATAACAAGATTTGTAGAGGCATTCATTACGAACATTTTAAACCAAAAATCTTAATTCTAGGCCTAGTAGTTTCCGAGAAAATGGAAATAAACCAAATTATGCCATACTTTTAGCTGAAAATATGTAAAAATATGTATGTTATTGTGCGATACACATATTTTTTCTCAAAAACGGTAAGTCTGGCGTGGTTTTGACCATAACAAGATTTGTAGAGGCATTCATTACGAACATTTTAAACCAAAATCTTAATTCTAGGCCTAGTAGTTTCCGAGAAAATGAAAATAAACCAAATTATGCCATACTTTTAGCTAAAAATATGTATGTTATTGTGCGATGCACATATTTTTTCTCAAAAACGGTAAGTCTGGCGTGGTTTTGACCATAACAAGATTTGTAGAGGCATTCATTACGAACATTTTAAACCAAAAATCTTAATTCTAGGCCTAGTAGTTTCCGAGAAAATGGAAATAAACCAAATTATGCCATACTTTTAGCTGAAAATATGTAAAAATATGTATGTTATTGTGCGATACACATTTTTTCTCAAAAACGGTAAGTCTGGCGTGGTTTTGACCATAACAAGATTTGTAGAGGCATTCATTACGAACATTTTAAACCAAAAATCTTAATTCTAGGCCTAGTAGTTTCCGAGAAAATGAAAATAAACCAAATTATGCCATACTTTTAGCTAAAAATATGTATGTTATTGTGCGATGCACATATTTTTTCTCAAAACGGTAAGTCTGGCGTGGTTTTGACCATAACAAGATTTGTAGAGGCATTCATTACGAACATTTTAAACCAAAATCTTAATTCTAGGCCTAGTAGTTTCCGAGAAAATGGAAATAAACCAAATTATGCCATACTTTTAGCTGAAAATATGTAAAAATATGTATGTTATTGTGCGATACACATATTTTTTCTCAAAAACGGTAAGTCTGGCGTGGTTTTGACCATAACAAGATTTGTAGAGGCATTCATTACGAACATTTTAAACCAAAAATCTTAATTCTAGGCCTAGTAGTTTCCGAGAAAATGAAAATAAACCAAATTATGCCATACTTTTAGCTAAAATATGTATGTTATTGTGCGATGCACATATTTTTTCTCAAAAACGGTAAGTCTGGCGTGGTTTTGACCATAACAAGATTTGTAGAGGCATTCATTACGAACATTTTAAACCAAAAATCTTAATTCTAGGCCTAGTAGTTTCCGAGAAAATGGAAATAAACCAAATTATTGCCATACTTTAGCTGAAAATATGTAAAAATATGTATGTTATTGTGCGATACACATATTTTTTCTCAAAAACGGTAAGTCTGGCGTGGTTTTGACCATAACAAGATTTGTAGAGGCATTCATTACGAACATTTTAAACCAAAAATCTTAATTCTAGGCCTAGTAGTTTCCGAGAAAATGAAAATAAACCAATATTATGCCATACTTTTAGCTAAAAATATGTATGTTATTTGTGCGATGCACATCATTTTTTCTCAAAAACGGTAAGTCTGGCGTGGTTTTGACCATAACAAGATTTGTAGAGGCATTCATTACGAACATTTTAAACCAAAAATCTTAATTCTAGGCCTAGTAGTTTCCGAGAAAATGAAAATAAACCAAATTATGCCATACTTTTAGCTAAAAATATGTATGTTATTGTGCGATGCACATATTTTTTCTCAAAACGGTAAGTCTGGCGTGGTTTTGACCATAACAAGATTTGTAGAGGCATTCATTACGAACATTTTTAAACCAAAAATCTTAATTCTAGGCCTAGTAGTTCCGAGAAAATGGAAATAAACCAAATTATGCCATACTTTTAGCTGAAAATATGTAAAAATATGTATGTTATTGTGCGATACACATATTTTTTTCTCAAAAACGGTAAGTCTGGCGTGGTTTTGACCATAACAAGATTTGTAGAGGCATTCATTACGAACATTTTAACCAAAAATCTAATTCTAGGCCTAGTAGTTTCCGAGAAAATGAAAATAAACCAAATTATGCCATACTTTTAGCTAAAAATATGTATGTTATTGTGCGATGCACATATTTTTTCTCAAAAACGGTAAGTCTGGCGTGGTTTTGACCATAACAAGATTTGTAGAGGCATTCATTACGAACATTTTAAACCAAAAATCTTAATTCTAGGCCTAGTAGTTTCCGAGAAAATGGAAATAAACCAAATTATGCCATACTTTTAGCTGAAAATATGTAAAAATATGTATGTTATTGTGCGATACACATATTTTTTCTCAAAAACGGTAAGTCTGGCGTGGTTTTGACCATAACAAGATTTGTAGAGGCATTCATTACGAACATTTTAAACCAAAATCTTAATTCTAGGCCTAGTAGTTTCCGAGAAAATGAAAATAAACCAAAATTATGCCATACTTTTAGCTAAAAATATGTATGTTATTGTGCGATGCACATATTTTTTTCTCAAAAACGGTAAGTCTGGCGTGGTTTTGACCATAACAAGATTTGTAGAGGCATTCATTACGACATTTTAAACCAAAATCTTAATTCTAGGCCTAGTAGTTTCCGAGAAAATGGAAATAAACCAAATTATGCCATACTTTAGCTGAAAATATGTAAAAATATGTATGTTATTGTGCGATACACATATTTTTTTCTCAAAAACGGTAAGTCTGGCGTGGTTTTGACCATAACAAGATTTATAGAGGCATTCATTACGAACATTTTAAACAAAAATCTCAATTCTAGGCCTAGTAGTTTCCGAGAAAAATGGAAATAAACCAAATTATGCCATACTTTTAGCTAAAAATATGTATGTTATTGTGCGATGCACATATTTTTTCTCAAAAACGGTAAGTCTGGCGTGGTTTTGACCATAACAAGATTTGTAGAGGCATTCATTACGAACATTTTAACCAAAAATCTTAATTCTAGGCCTAGTAGTTTCCGAGAAAATGGAAATAAACCAAATATGCCATACTTTTAGCTGAAAATATGTAAAAATATGTATGTTATTGTGCGATACACATTTTTTCTCAAAAACGGTAAGTCTGGCGTGGTTTTGACCATAACAAGATTTGTAGAGGCATTCATTACGAACATTTTAAACCAAAAATCTTAATTCTAGGCCTAGTAGTTTCCGAGAAAATGGAAATAAACCAAATTATGCCATACTTTTAGCTAAAAATATGTATGTTATTGTGCGATGCACATATTTTTTCTCAAAAACGGTAAGTCTGGCGTGGTTTTGACCATAACAAGATTTGTAGAGGCATTCATTACGAACATTTTAAACCAAAAATCTTAATTCTAGGCCTAGTAGTTTCCGAGGAAAATGGAAATAAACCAAATTTATGCCATACTTTTAGCTGAAAATATGTAAAAATATGTATGTTATTGTGCGATACACATATTTTTCTCAAAAACGGTAAGTCTGGCGTGGTTTTTGACCATAACAAGATTTGTAGAGGCATTCATTACGAACATTTTAAACCAAAAATCTTAATTCTAGGCCTAGTAGTTTCCGAGAAAATGAAAATAAACCAAATTATGCCATACTTTTAGCTAAAAATATGTATGTTATTGTGCGATGCACATATTTTTTCTCAAAAACGGTAAGTCTGGCGTGGTTTTGACCATAACAAGATTTGTAGAGGCATTCATTACGAACATTTTAAACCAAAAATCTTAATTCTAGGCCTAGTAGTTTCCGAGAAAATGGAAATAAACCAAATTATGCCATACTTTTAGCTGAAAATATGTAAAAATATGTATGTTATTGTGCGATACACATATTTTTTCTCAAAAACGGTAAGTCTGGCGTGGTTTTGACCATAACAAGATTTGTAGAGGCATTCATTACGAACATTTTAAACCAAAAATCTTAATTCTAGGCCTAGTAGTTTCCGAGAAAAAGAAAATAAACCAAATTATGCCATACTTTTAGCTAAAAATATGTATGTTATTGTGCGATGCACATATTTTTTCTCAAAAACGGTAAGTCTGGCGTGGTTTTGACCATAACAAGATTTGTAGAGGCATTCATTACGAACATTTTAAACCAAAAATCTTAATTCTAGGCCTAGTAGTTTCCGAGAAAAAGAAAATAAACCAAATTATGCCATACTTTTAGCTAAAAATATGTATGTTATTGTGCGATGCACATATTTTTTCTCAAAAACGGTAAGTCTGGCGTGGTTTTGACCATAACAAGATTTGTAGAGGCATTCATTACGAACATTTTAAACCAAAAATCTTAATTCTAGGCCTAGTAGTTTCCGAGAAAATGGAAATAAACCAAATTATGCCATACTTTTAGCTAAAAATATGTATGTTATTGTGCGATGCACATATTTTTTCTCAAAAACGGTAAGTCTGGCGTGGTTTTGACCATAACAAGATTTGTAGAGGCATTCATTACGAACATTTTAAACCAAAAATCTTAATTCTAGGCCTAGTAGTTTCCGAGAAAATGGAAATAAACCAAATTATGCCATACTTTTAGCTGAAAATATGTAAAAATATGTATGTTATTGTGCGATACACATATTTTTTCTCAAAAACGGTAAGTCTGGCGTGGTTTTGACCATAACAAGATTTGTAGAGGCATTCATTACGAACATTTTAAACCAAAAATCTTAATTCTAGGCCTAGTAGTTTCCGAGAAAATGGAAATAAACCAAATTATGCCATACTTTTAGCTAAAAATATGTATGTTATTGTGCGATGCACATATTTTTTCTCAAAAACGGTAAGTCTGGCGTGGTTTTGACCATAACAAGATTTGTAGAGGCATTCATTACGAACATTTTAAACCAAAAATCTTAATTCTAGGCCTAGTAGTTTCCGAGAAAATGGAAATAAACCAAATTATGCCATACTTTTAGCTGAAAATATGTAAAAATATGTATGTTATTGTGCGATACACATATTTTTTCTCAAAAACGGTAAGTCTGGCGTGGTTTTGACCATAACAAGATTTGTAGAGGCATTCATTACGAACATTTTAAACCAAAAATCTTAATTCTAGGCCTAGTAGTTTCCGAGAAAATGGAAATAAACCAAATTATGCCATACTTTTAGCTGAAAATATGTAAAAATATGTATGTTATTGTGCGATGCACATATTTTTTCTCAAAAACGGTAAGTCTGGCGTGGTTTTGACCATAACAAGATTTGTAGAGGCATTCATTACGAACATTTTAAACCAAAAATCTTAATTCTAGGCCTAGTAGTTTCCGAGAAAATGAAAATAAACCAAATTATGCCATACTTTTAGCTAAAAATATGTATGTTATTGTGCGATGCACATATTTTTTCTCAAAAACGGTAAGTCTGGCGTGGTTTTGACCATAACAAGATTTGTAGAGGCATTCATTACGAACATTTTAAACCAAAAATCTTAATTCTAGGCCTAGTAGTTTCCGAGAAAATGAAAATAAACCAAATTATGCCATACTTTTAGCTAAAAATATGTATGTTATTGTGCGATGCACATATTTTTTCTCAAAAACGGTAAGTCTGGCGTGGTTTTGACCATAACAAGATTTGTAGAGGCATTCATTACGAACATTTTAAACCAAAAATCTTAATTCTAGGCCTAGTAGTTTCCGAGAAAATGGAAATAAACCAAATTATGCCATACTTTTAGCTGAAAATATGTAAAAATATGTATGTTATTGTGCGATACACATATTTTTTCTCAAAAACGGTAAGTCTGGCGTGGTTTTGACCATAACAAGATTTGTAGAGGCATTCATTACGAACATTTTAAACCAAAAATCTTAGTTCTAGGCCTAGTAGTTTCCGAGAAAATGAAAATAAACCAAATTATGCCATACTTTTAGCTGAAAATATGTAAAAATATGTATGTTATTGTGCGATACACATATTTTTTCTCAAAAACGGTAAGTCTGGCGTGGTTTTGACCATAACAAGATTTGTAGAGGCATTCATTACGAACATTTTAAACCAAAAATCTTAATTCTAGGCCTAGTAGTTTCCGAGAAAATGAAAATAAACCAAATTATGCCATACTTTTAGCTAAAAATATGTATGTTATTGTGCGATGCACATATTTTTTCTCAAAAACGGTAAGTCTGGCGTGGTTTTGACCATAACAAGATTTGTAGAGGCATTCATTACGAACATTTTAAACCAAAAATCTTAGTTCTAGGCCTAGTAGTTTCCGAGAAAATGGAAATAAACCAAATTATGCCATACTTTTAGCTGAAAATATGTAAAAATATGTATGTTATTGTGCGATACACATATTTTTTCTCAAAAACGGTAAGTCTGGCGTGGTTTTGACCATAACAAGATTTGTAGAGGCATTCATTACGAACATTTTAAACCAAAAATCTTAATTCTAGGCCTAGTAGTTTCCGAGAAAATGAAAATAAACCAAATTATGCCATACTTTTAGCTAAAAATATGTATGTTATTGTGCGATGCACATATTTTTTCTCAAAAACGGTAAGTCTGGCGTGGTTTTGACCATAACAAGATTTGTAGAGGCATTCATTACGAACATTTTAAACCAAAAATCTTAATTCTAGGCCTAGTAGTTTCCGAGAAAATGGAAATAAACCAAATTATGCCATACTTTTAGCTGAAAATATGTAAAAATATGTATGTTATTGTGCGATACACATATTTTTTCTCAAAAACGGTAAGTCTGGCGTGGTTTTGACCATAACAAGATTTGTAGAGGCATTCATTACGAACATTTTAAACCAAAAATCTTAATTCTAGGCCTAGTAGTTTCCGAGAAAATGAAAATAAACCAAATTATGCCATACTTTTAGCTAAAAATATGTATGTTATTGTGCGATGCACATATTTTTTCTCAAAAACGGTAAGTCTGGCGTGGTTTTGACCATAACAAGATTTGTAGAGGCATTCATTACGAACATTTTAAACCAAAAATCTTAATTCTAGGCCTAGTAGTTTCCGAGAAAATGGAAATAAACCAAATTATGCCATACTTTTAGCTAAAAATATGTATGTTATTGTGCGATGCACATATTTTTTCTCAAAAACGGTAAGTCTTTCGTGGTTTTGACCATAACAAGATTTGTAGAGGCATTCATTACGAACATTTTAAACCAAAAATCTTAATTCTAGGCCTAGTAGTTTCCGAGAAAATGAAAATAAACCAAATTATGCCATACTTTTAGCTAAAAATATGTATGTTATTGTGCGATGCACATATTTTTTCTCAAAAACGGTAAGTCTGGCGTGGTTTTGACCATAACAAGATTTGTAGAGGCATTCATTACGAACATTTTAAACCAAAAATCTTAATTCTAGGCCTAGTAGTTTCCGAGAAAATGGAAATAAACCAAATTATGCCATACTTTTAGCTGAAAATATGTAAAAATATGTATGTTATTGTGCGATACACATATTTTTTCTCAAAAACGGTAAGTCTGGCGTGGTTTTGACCATAACAAGATTTGTAGAGGCATTCATTACGAACATTTTAAACCAAAAATCTTAATTCTAGGCCTAGTAGTTTCCGAGAAAATGGAAATAAACCAAATTATGCCATACTTTTAGCTGAAAATATGTAAAAATATGTATGTTATTGTGCGATGCACATATTTTTTCTCAAAAACGGTAAGTCTGGCGTGGTTTTGACCATAACAAGATTTGTAGAGGCATTCATTACGAACATTTTAAACCAAAAATCTTAATTCTAGGCCTAGTAGTTTCCGAGAAAATGAAAATAAACCAAATTATGCCATACTTTTAGCTAAAAATATGTATGTTATTGTGCGATGCACATATTTTTTCTCAAAAACGGTAAGTCTGGCGTGGTTTTGACCATAACAAGATTTGTAGAGGCATTCATTACGAACATTTTAAACCAAAAATCTTAATTCTAGGCCTAGTAGTTTCCGAGAAAATGGAAATAAACCAAATTATGCCATACTTTTAGCTAAAAATATGTATGTTATTGTGCGATGCACATATTTTTTCTCAAAAACGGTAAGTCTGGCGTGGTTTTGACCATAACAAGATTTGTAGAGGCATTCATTACGAACATTTTAAACCAAAAATCTTAATTCTAGGCCTAGTAGTTTCCGAGAAAATGGAAATAAACCAAATTATGCCATACTTTTAGCTGAAAATATGTAAAAATATGTATGTTATTGTGCGATACACATATTTTTTCTCAAAAACGGTAAGTCTGGCGTGGTTTTGACCATAACAAGATTTGTAGAGGCATTCATTACGAACATTTTAAACCAAAAATCTTAATTCTAGGCCTAGTAGTTTCCGAGAAAATGAAAATAAACCAAATTATGCCATACTTTTAGCTAAAAATATGTATGTTATTGTGCGATGCACATATTTTTTCTCAAAAACGGTAAGTCTGGCGTGGTTTTGACCATAACAAGATTTGTAGAGGCATTCATTACGAACATTTTAAACCAAAAATCTTAGTTCTAGGCCTAGTAGTTTCCGAGAAAATGGAAATAAACCAAATTATGCCATACTTTTAGCTGAAAATATGTAAAAATATGTATGTTATTGTGCGATACACATATTTTTTCTCAAAAACGGTAAGTCTGGCGTGGTTTTGACCATAACAAGATTTGTAGAGGCATTCATTACGAACATTTTAAACCAAAAATCTTAATTCTAGGCCTAGTAGTTTCCGAGAAAATGAAAATAAACCAAATTATGCCATACTTTTAGCTAAAAATATGTATGTTATTGTGCGATGCACATATTTTTTCTCAAAAACGGTAAGTCTGGCGTGGTTTTGACCATAACAAGATTTGTAGAGGCATTCATTACGAACATTTTAAACCAAAAATCTTAATTCTAGGCCTAGTAGTTTCCGAGAAAATGGAAATAAACCAAATTATGCCATACTTTTAGCTGAAAATATGTAAAAATATGTATGTTATTGTGCGATACACATATTTTTTCTCAAAAACGGTAAGTCTGGCGTGGTTTTGACCATAACAAGATTTGTAGAGGCATTCATTACAAACATTTTAAACCAAAAATCTTAATTCTAGGCCTAGTAGTTTCCGAGAAAATGAAAATAAACCAAATTATGCCATACTTTTAGCTAAAAATATGTATGTTATTGTGCGATGCACATATTTTTTCTCAAAAACGGTAAGTCTGGCGTGGTTTTGACCATAACAAGATTTGTAGAGGCATTCATTACGAACATTTTAAACCAAAAATCGTAATTCTAGGCCTAGTAGTTTCCGAGAAAATGGAAATAAACCAAATTATGCCATACTTTTAGCTAAAAATATGTATGTTATTGTGCGATGCACATATTTTTTCTCAAAAACGGTAAGTCTTTCGTGGTTTTGACCATAACAAGATTTGTAGAGGCATTCATTACGAACATTTTAAACCAAAAATCTTAATTCTAGGCCTAGTAGTTTCCGAGAAAATGAAAATAAACCAAATTATGCCATACTTTTAGCTAAAAATATGTATGTTATTGTGCGATGCACATATTTTTTCTCAAAAACGGTAAGTCTGGCGTGGTTTTGACCATAACAAGATTTGTAGAGGCATTCATTACGAACATTTTAAACCAAAAATCTTAATTCTAGGCCTAGTAGTTTCCGAGAAAATGGAAATAAACCAAATTATGCCATACTTTTAGCTGAAAATATGTAAAAATATGTATGTTATTGTGCGATACACATATTTTTTCTCAAAAACGGTAAGTCTGGCGTGGTTTTGACCATAACAAGATTTGTAGAGGCATTCATTACGAACATTTTAAACCAAAAATCTTAATTCTAGGCCTAGTAGTTTCCGAGAAAATGAAAATAAACCAAATTATGCCATACTTTTAGCTAAAAATATGTATGTTATTGTGCGATGCACATATTTTTTCTCAAAAACGGTAAGTCTGGCGTGGTTTTGACCATAACAAGATTTGTAGAGGCATTCATTACGAACATTTTAAACCAAAAATCTTAATTCTAGGCCTAGTAGTTTCCGAGAAAATGGAAATAAACCAAATTATGCCATACTTTTAGCTAAAAATATGTATGTTATTGTGCGATGCACATATTTTTTCTCAAAAACGGTAAGTCTGGCGTGGTTTTGACCATAACAAGATTTGTAGAGGCATTCATTACGAACATTTTAAACCAAAAATCTTAATTCTAGGCCTAGTAGTTTCCGAGAAAATGAAAATAAACCAAATTATGCCATACTTTTAGCTAAAAATATGTATGTTATTGTGCGATGCACATATTTTTTCTCAAAAACGGTAAGTCTGGCGTGGTTTTGACCATAACAAGATTTGTAGAGGCATTCATTACGAACATTTTAAACCAAAAATCTTAATTCTAGGCCTAGTAGTTTCCGAGAAAATGGAAATAAACCAAATTATGCCATACTTTTAGCTAAAAATATGTATGTTATTGTGCGATGCACATATTTTTTCTCAAAAACGGTAAGTCTTTCGTGGTTTTGACCATAACAAGATTTGTAGAGGCATTCATTACGAACATTTTAAACCAAAAATCTTAATTCTAGGCCTAGTAGTTTCCGAGAAAATGAAAATAAACCAAATTATGCCATACTTTTAGCTAAAAATATGTATGTTATTGTGCGATGCACATATTTTTTCTCAAAAACGGTAAGTCTGGCGTTGTTTTGACCATAACAAGATTTGTAGAGGCATTCATTACGAACATTTTAAACCAAAAATCTTAATTCTAGGCCTAGTAGTTTCCGAGAAAATGGAAATAAACCAAATTATGCCATACTTTTAGCTGAAAATATGTAAAAATATGTATGTTATTGTGCGATACACATATTTTTTCTCAAAAACGGTAAGTCTGGCGTGGTTTTGACCATAACAAGATTTGTAGAGGCATTCATTACGAACATTTTAAACCAAAAATCTTAATTCTAGGCCTAGTAGTTTCCGAGAAAATGGAAATAAACCACATTATGCCATACTTTTAGCTGAAAATATGTAAAAATATGTATGTTATTGTGCGATACACATATTTTTTCTCAAAAACGGTAAGTCTGGCGTGGTTTTGACCATAACAAGATTTGTAGAGGCATTCATTACGAACATTTTAAACCAAAAATCTTAATTCTAGGCCTAGTAGTTTCCGAGAAAATGAAAATAAACCAAATTATGCCATACTTTTAGCTAAAAATATGTATGTTATTGTGCGATGCACATATTTTTTCTCAAAAACGGTAAGTCTGGCGTGGTTTTGACCATAACAAGATTTGTAGAGGCATTCATTACGAACATTTTAAACCAAAAATCTTAATTCTAGGCCTAGTAGTTTCCGAGAAAATGGAAATAAACCAAATTATGCCATACTTTTAGCTGAAAATATGTAAAAATATGTATGTTATTGTGCGATACACATATTTTTTCTCAAAAACGGTAAGTCTGGCGTGGTTTTGACCATAACAAGATTTGTAGAGGCATTCATTACGAACATTTTAAACCAAAAATCTTAATTCTAGGCCTAGTAGTTTCCGAGAAAATGAAAATAAACCAAATTATGCCATACTTTTAGCTAAAAATATGTATGTTATTGTGCGATGCACATATTTTTTCTCAAAAACGGTAAGTCTGGCGTGGTTTTGACCATAACAAGATTTGTAGAGGCATTCATTACGAACATTTTAAACCAAAAATCTTAATTCTAGGCCTAGTAGTTTCCGAGAAAATGAAAATAAACCAAATTATGCCATACTTTTAGCTAAAAATATGTATGTTATTGTGCGATGCACATATTTTTTCTCAAAAACGGTAAGTCTGGCGTGGTTTTGACCATAACAAGATTTGTAGAGGCATTCATTACGAACATTTTAAACCAAAAATCTTAATTCTAGGCCTAGTAGTTTCCGAGAAAATGGAAATAAACCAAATTATGCCATACTTTTAGCTGAAAATATGTAAAAATATGTATGTTATTGTGCGATACACATATTTTTTCTCAAAAACGGTAAGTCTGGCGTGGTTTTGACCATAACAAGATTTGTAGAGGCATTCATTACGAACATTTTAAACCAAAAATCTTAATTCTAGGCCTAGTAGTTTCCGAGAAAATGGAAATAAACCAAATTATGCCATACTTTTAGCTGAAAATATGTAAAAATATGTATGTTATTGTGCGATACACATATTTTTTCTCAAAAACGGTAAGTCTGGCGTGGTTTTGACCATAACAAGATTTGTAGAGGCATTCATTACGAACATTTTAAACCAAAAATCTTAATTCTAGGCCTAGTAGTTTCCGAGAAAATGGAAATAAACCAAATTATGCCATACTTTTAGCTGAAAATATGTAAAAATATGTATGTTATTGTGCGATACACATATTTTTTCTCAAAAACGGTAAGTCTGGCGTGGTTTTGACCATAACAAGATTTGTAGAGGCATTCATTACGAACATTTTAAACCAAAAATCTTAATTCTAGGCCTAGTAGTTTCCGAGAAAATGGAAATAAACCAAATTATGCCATACTTTTAGCTGAAAATATGTAAAAATATGTATGTTATTGTGCGATGCACATATTTTTTCTCAAAAACGGTAAGTCTGGCGTGGTTTTGACCATAACAAGATTTGTAGAGGCATTCATTACGAACATTTTAAACCAAAAATCTTAATTCTAGGCCTAGTAGTTTCCGAGAAAATGGAAATAAACCAAATTATGCCATACTTTTAGCTGAAAATATGTAAAAATATGTATGTTATTGTGCGATACACATATTTTTTCTCAAAAACGGTAAGTCTGGCGTGGTTTTGACCATAACAAGATTTGTAGAGGCATTCATTACGAACATTTTAAACCAAAAATCTTAATTCTAGGCCTAGTAGTTTCCGAGAAAATGGAAATAAACCAAATTATGCCATACTTTTAGCTGAAAATATGTAAAAATATGTATGTTATTGTGCGATACACATATTTTTTCTCAAAAACGGTAAGTCTGGCGTGGTTTTGACCATAACAAGATTTGTAGAGGCATTCATTACGAACATTTTAAACCAAAAATCTTAATTCTAGGCCTAGTAGTTTCCGAGAAAATGGAAATAAACCAAATTATGCCATACTTTTAGCTGAAAATATGTAAAAATATGTATGTTATTGTGCGATGCACATATTTTTTCTCAAAAACGGTAAGTCTGGCGTGGTTTTGACCATAACAAGATTTGTAGAGGCATTCATTACGAACATTTTAAACCAAAAATCTTAATTCTAGGCCTAGTAGTTTCCGAGAAAATGGAAATAAACCAAATTATGCCATACTTTTAGCTGAAAATATGTAAAAATATGTATGTTATTGTGCGATACACATATTTTTTCTCAAAAACGGTAAGTCTGGCGTGGTTTTGACCATAACAAGATTTGTAGAGGCATTCATTACGAACATTTTAAACCAAAAATCTTAATTCTAGGCCTAGTAGTTTCCGAGAAAATGAAAATAAACCAAATTATGCCATACTTTTAGCTAAAAATATGTATGTTATTGTGCGATGCACATATTTTTTCTCAAAAACGGTAAGTCTGGCGTGGTTTTGACCATAACAAGATTTGTAGAGGCATTCATTACGAACATTTTAAACCAAAAATCTTAATTCTAGGCCTAGTAGTTTCCGAGAAAATGGAAATAAACCAAATTATGCCATACTTTTAGCTGAAAATATGTAAAAATATGTATGTTATTGTGCGATACACATATTTTTTCTCAAAAACGGTAAGTCTGGCGTGGTTTTGACCATAACAAGATTTGTAGAGGCATTCATTACGAACATTTTAAACCAAAAATCTTAATTCTAGGCCTAGTAGTTTCCGAGAAAATGGAAATAAACCAAATTATGCCATACTTTTAGCTAAAAATATGTATGTTATTGTGCGATGCACATATTTTTTTTCAAAAACGGTAAGTCTGGCGTGGTTTTGACCATAACAAGATTTGTAGAGGCATTCATTACGAACATTTTAAACCAAAAATCTTAATTCTAGGCCTAGTAGTTTCCGAGAAAATGGAAATAAACCAAATTATGCCATACTTTTAGCTGAAAATATGTAAAAATATGTATGTTATTGTGCGATACACATATTTTTTCTCAAAAACGGTAAGTCTGGCGTGGTTTTGACCATAACAAGATTTGTAGAGGCATTCATTACGAACATTTTAAACCAAAAATCTTAATTCTAGGCCTAGTAGTTTCCGAGAAAATGGAAATAAACCAAATTATGCCATACTTTTAGCTGAAAATATGTAAAAATATGTATGTTATTGTGCGATACACATATTTTTTCTCAAAAACGGTAAGTCTGGCGTGGTTTTGACCATAACAAGATTTGTAGAGGCATTCATTACGAACATTTTAAACCAAAAATCTTAATTCTAGGCCTAGTAGTTTCCGAGAAAATGAAAATAAACCAAATTATGCCATACTTTTAGCTAAAAATATGTATGTTATTGTGCGATGCACATATTTTTTCTCAAAAACGGTAAGTCTGGCGTGGTTTTGACCATAACAAGATTTGTAGAGGCATTCATTACGAACATTTTAAACCAAAAATCTTAATTCTAGGCCTAGTAGTTTCCGAGAAAATGGAAATAAACCAAATTATGCCATACTTTTAGCTGAAAATATGTAAAAATATGTATGTTATTGTGCGATACACATATTTTTTCTCAAAAACGGTAAGTCTGGCGTGGTTTTGACCATAACAAGATTTGTAGAGGCATTCATTACGAACATTTTAAACCAAAAATCTTAATTCTAGGCCTAGTAGTTTCCGAGAAAATGAAAATAAACCAAATTATGCCATACTTTTAGCTAAAAATATGTATGTTATTGTGCGATGCACATATTTTTTCTCAAAAACGGTAAGTCTGGCGTGGTTTTGACCATAACAAGATTTGTAGAGGCATTCATTACGAACATTTTAAACCAAAAATCTTAATTCTAGGCCTAGTAGTTTCCGAGAAAATGGAAATAAACCAAATTATGCCATACTTTTAGCTGAAAATATGTAAAAATATGTATGTTATTGTGCGATACACATATTTTTTCTCAAAAACGGTAAGTCTGGCGTGGTTTTGACCATAACAAGATTTGTAGAGGCATCCATTACGAACATTTTAAACCAAAAATCTTAATTCTAGGCCTAGTAGTTTCCGAGAAAATGGAAATAAACCAAATTATGCCATACTTTTAGCTGAAAATATGTAAAAATATGTATGTTATTGTGCGATGCACATATTTTTTCTCAAAAACGGTAAGTCTGGCGTGGTTTTGACCATAACAAGATTTGTAGAGGCATTCATTACGAACATTTTAAACCAAAAATCTTAATTCTAGGCCTAGTAGTTTCCGAGAAAATGGAAATAAACCAAATTATGCCATACTTTTAGCTGAAAATATGTAAAAATATGTATGTTATTGTGCGATACACATATTTTTTCTCAAAAACGGTAAGTCTGGCGTGGTTTTGACCATAACAAGATTTGTAGAGGCATTCATTACGAACATTTTAAACCAAAAATCTTAATTCTAGGCCTAGTAGTTTCCGAGAAAATGAAAATAAACCAAATTATGCCATACTTTTAGCTAAAAATATGTATGTTATTGTGCGATACACATATTTTTTCTCAAAAACGGTAAGTCTGGCGTGGTTTTGACCATAACAAGATTTGTAGAGGCATTCATTACGAACATTTTAAACCAAAAATCTTAATTCTAGGCCTAGTAGTTTCCGAGAAAATGGAAATAAACCAAATTATGCCATACTTTTAGCTGAAAATATGTAAAAATATGTATGTTATTGTGCGATACACATATTTTTTCTCAAAAACGGTAAGTCTGGCGTGGTTTTGACCATAACAAGATTTGTAGAGGCATTCATTACGAACATTTTAAACCAAAAATCTTAATTCTAGGCCTAGTAGTTTCCGAGAAAATGGAAATAAACCAAATTATGCCATACTTTTAGCTGAAAATATGTAAAAATATGTATGTTATTGTGCGATACACATATTTTTTCTCAAAAACGGTAAGTCTGGCGTGGTTTTGACCATAACAAGATTTGTAGAGGCATTCATTACGAACATTTTAAACCAAAAATCTTAATTCTAGGCCTAGTAGTTTCCGAGAAAATGGAAATAAACCAAATTATGCCATACTTTTAGCTGAAAATATGTAAAAATATGTATGTTATTGTGCGATACACATATTTTTTCTCAAAAACGGTAAGTCTGGCGTGGTTTTGACCATAACAAGATTTGTAGAGGCATTCATTACGAACATTTTAAACCAAAAATCTTAATTCTAGGCCTAGTAGTTTCCGAGAAAATGAAAATAAACCAAATTATGCCATACTTTTAGCTAAAAATATGTATGTTATTGTGCGATACACATATTTTTTCTCAAAAACGGTAAGTCTGGCGTGGTTTTGACCATAACAAGATTTGTAGAGGCATTCATTACGAACATTTTAAACCAAAAATCTTAATTCTAGGCCTAGTAGTTTCCGAGAAAATGGAAATAAACCAAATTATGCCATACTTTTAGCTGAAAATATGTAAAAATATGTATGTTATTGTGCGATGCACATATTTTTTCTCAAAAACGGTAAGTCTGGCGTGGTTTTGACCATAACAAGATTTGTAGAGGCATTCATTACGAACATTTTAAACCAAAAATCTTAATTCTAGGCCTAGTAGTTTCCGAGAAAATGGAAATAAACCAAATTATGCCATACTTTTAGCTGAAAATATGTAAAAATATGTATGTTATTGTGCGATACACATATTTTTTCTCAAAAACGGTAAGTCTGGCGTGGTTTTGACCATAACAAGATTTGTAGAGGCATTCATTACGAACATTTTAAACCAAAAATCTTAATTCTAGGCCTAGTAGTTTCCGAGAAAATGAAAATAAACCAAATTATGCCATACTTTTAGCTAAAAATATGTATGTTATTGTGCGATACACATATTTTTTCTCAAAAACGGTAAGTCTGGCGTGGTTTTGACCATAACAAGATTTGTAGAGGCATTCATTACGAACATTTTAAACCAAAAATCTTAATTCTAGGCCTAGTAGTTTCCGAGAAAATGGAAATAAACCAAATTATGCCATACTTTTAGCTGAAAATATGTAAAAATATGTATGTTATTGTGCGATACACATATTTTTTCTCAAAAACGGTAAGTCTGGCGTGGTTTTGACCATAACAAGATTTGTAGAGGCATTCATTACGAACATTTTAAACCAAAAATCTTAATTCTAGGCCTAGTAGTTTCCGAGAAAATGGAAATAAACCAAATTATGCCATACTTTTAGCTGAAAATATGTAAAAATATGTATGTTATTGTGCGATACACATATTTTTTCTCAAAAACGGTAAGTCTGGCGTGGTTTTGACCATAACAAGATTTGTAGAGGCATTCATTACGAACATTTTAAACCAAAAATCTTAATTCTAGGCCTAGTAGTTTCCGAGAAAATGGAAATAAACCAAATTATGCCATACTTTTAGCTGAAAATATGTAAAAATATGTATGTTATTGTGCGATACACATATTTTTTCTCAAAAACGGTAAGTCTGGCGTGGTTTTGACCATAACAAGATTTGTAGAGGCATTCATTACGAACATTTTAAACCAAAAATCTTAATTCTAGGCCTAGTAGTTTCCGAGAAAATGAAAATAAACCAAATTATGCCATACTTTTAGCTAAAAATATGTATGTTATTGTGCGATACACATATTTTTTCTCAAAAACGGTAAGTCTGGCGTGGTTTTGACCATAACAAGATTTGTAGAGGCATTCATTACGAACATTTTAAACCAAAAATCTTAATTCTAGGCCTAGTAGTTTCCGAGAAAATGAAAATAAACCAAATTATGCCATACTTTTAGCTAAAAATATGTATGTTATTGTGCGATGCACATATTTTTTCTCAAAAACGGTAAGTCTGGCGTGGTTTTGACCATAACAAGATTTGTAGAGGCATTCATTACGAACATTTTAAACCAAAAATCTTAATTCTAGGCCTAGTAGTTTCCGAGAAAATGAAAATAAACCAAATTATGCCATACTTTTAGCTAAAAATATGTATGTTATTGTGCGATGCACATATTTTTTCTCAAAAACGGTAAGTCTGGCGTGGTTTTGACCATAACAAGATTTGTAGAGGCATTCATTACGAACATTTTAAACCAAAAATCTTAATTCTAGGCCTAGTAGTCTCCGAGAAAATGGAAATAAACCAAATTATGCCATACTTTTAGCTGAAAATATGTAAAAATATGTATGTTATTGTGCGATGCACATATTTTTTCTCAAAAACGGTAAGTCTGGCGTGGTTTTGACCATAACAAGATTTGTAGAGGCATTCATTACGAACATTTTAAACCAAAAATCTTAATTCTAGGCCTAGTAGTTTCCGAGAAAATGGAAATAAACCAAATTATGCCATACTTTTAGCTGAAAATATGTAAAAATATGTATGTTATTGTGCGATACACATATTTTTTCTCAAAAACGGTAAGTCTGGCGTGGTTTTGACCATAACAAGATTTGTAGAGGCATTCATTACGAACATTTTAAACCAAAAATCTTAATTCTAGGCCTAGTAGTTTCCGAGAAAATGGAAATAAACCAAATTATGCCATACTTTTAGCTGAAAATATGTAAAAATATGTATGTTATTGTGCGATACACATATTTTTTCTCAAAAACGGTAAGTCTGGCGTGGTTTTGACCATAACAAGATTTGTAGAGGCATTCATTACGAACATTTTAAACCAAAAATCTTAATTCTAGGCCTAGTAGTTTCCGAGAAAATGAAAATAAACCAAATTATGCCATACTTTTAGCTAAAAATATGTATGTTATTGTGCGATACACATATTTTTTCTCAAAAACGGTAAGTCTGGCGTGGTTTTGACCATAACAAGATTTGTAGAGGCATTCATTACGAACATTTTAAACCAAAAATCTTAATTCTAGGCCTAGTAGTTTCCGAGAAAATGGAAATAAACCAAATTATGCCATACTTTTAGCTAAAAATATGTATGTTATTGTGCGATGCACATATTTTTTCTCGAAAACGGCAAGTCTGGCGTGGTTTTGACCGTAACAAGATTTGTAGAGGCATTCATTACGAACATTTTAAACCAAAAATCTTAATTCTAGGCCTAGTAGTTTCCGAGAAAATGAAAATAAACCAAATTATGCCATACTTTTAGCTAAAAATATGTATGTTATTGTGCGATGCACATATTTTTTCTCAAAAACGGTAAGTCTGGCGTGGTTTTGACCATAACAAGATTTGTAGAGGCATTCATTACGAACATTTTAAACCAAAAATCTTAATTCTAGGCCTAGTAGTTTCCGAGAAAATGGAAATAAACCAAATTATGCCATACTTTTAGCTGAAAATATGTAAAAATATGTATGTTATTGTGCGATGCACATATTTTTTCTCAAAAACGGTAAGTCTGGCGTGGTTTTGACCATAACAAGATTTGTAGAGGCATTCATTACGAACATTTTAAACCAAAAATCTTAATTCTAGGCCTAGTAGTTTCCGAGAAAATGAAAATAAACCAAATTATGCCATACTTTTAGCTGAAAATATGTAAAAATATGTATGTTATTGTGCGATACACATATTTTTTCTCAAAAACGGTAAGTCTGGCGTGGTTTTGACCATAACAAGATTTGTAGAGGCATTCATTACGAACATTTTAAACCAAAAATCTTAATTCTAGGCCTAGTAGTTTCCGAGAAAATGAAAATAAACCAAATTATGCCATACTTTTAGCTAAAAATATGTATGTTATTGTGCGATGCACATATTTTTTCTCAAAAACGGTAAGTCTGGCGTGGTTTTGACCATAACAAGATTTGTAGAGGCATTCATTACGAACATTTTAAACCAAAAATCTTAATTCTAGGCCTAGTAGTTTCCGAGAAAATGAAAATAAACCAAATTATGCCATACTTTTAGCTAAAAATATGTATGTTATTGTGCGATGCACATATTTTTTCTCAAAAACGGTAAGTCTGGCGTGGTTTTGACCATAACAAGATTTGTAGAGGCATTCATTACGAACATTTTAAACCAAAAATCTTAATTCTAGGCCTAGTAGTTTCCGAGAAAATGAAAATAAACCAAATTATGCCATACTTTTAGCTAAAAATATGTATGTTATTGTGCGATGCACATATTTTTTCTCAAAAACGGTAAGTCTGGCGTTGTTTTGACCATAACAAGATTTGTAGAGGCATTCATTACGAACATTTTAAACCAAAAATCTTAATTCTAGGCCTAGTAGTTTCCGAGAAAATGAAAATAAACCAAATTATGCCATACTTTTAGCTAAAAATATGTATGTTATTGTGCGATGCACATATTTTTTCTCAAAAACGGTAAGTCTGGCGTGGTTTTGACCATAACAAGATTTGTAGAGGCATTCATTACGAACATTTTAAACCAAAAATCTTAATTCTAGGCCTAGTAGTTTCCGAGAAAATGAAAATAAACCAAATTATGCCATACTTTTAGCTAAAAATATGTATGTTATTGTGCGATGCACATATTTTTTCTCAAAAACGGTAAGTCTGGCGTGGTTTTGACCATAACAAGATTTGTAGAGGCATTCATTACGAACATTTTAAACCAAAAATCTTAATTCTAGGCCTAGTAGTTTCCGAGAAAATGGAAATAAACCAAATTATGCCATACTTTTAGCTGAAAATATGTAAAAATATGTATGTTATTGTGCGATACACATATTTTTTCTCAAAAACGGTAAGTCTGGCGTGGTTTTGACCATAACAAGATTTGTAGAGGCATTCATTACGAACATTTTAAACCAAAAATCTTAATTCTAGGCCTAGTAGTTTCCGAGAAAATGGAAATAAACCAAATTATGCCATACTTTTAGCTGAAAATATGTAAAAATATGTATGTTATTGTGCGATACACATATTTTTTCTCAAAAACGGTAAGTCTGGCGTGGTTTTGACCATAACAAGATTTGTAGAGGCATTCATTACGAACATTTTAAACCAAAAATCTTAATTCTAGGCCTAGTAGTTTCCGAGAAAATGAAAATAAACCAAATTATGCCATACTTTTAGCTAAAAATATGTATGTTATTGTGCGATACACATATTTTTTCTCAAAAACGGTAAGTCTGGCGTGGTTTTGACCATAACAAGATTTGTAGAGGCATTCATTACGAACATTTTAAACCAAAAATCTTAATTCTAGGCCTAGTAGTTTCCGAGAAAATGAAAATAAACCAAATTATGCCATACTTTTAGCTAAAAATATGTATGTTATTGTGCGATGCACATATTTTTTCTCAAAAACGGTAAGTCTGGCGTGGTTTTGACCATAACAAGATTTGTAGAGGCATTCATTACGAACATTTTAAACCAAAAATCTTAATTCTAGGCCTAGTAGTTTCCGAGAAAATGAAAATAAACCAAATTATGCCATACTTTTAGCTAAAAATATGTATGTTATTGTGCGATGCACATATATTTTCTCAAAAACGGTAAGTCTGGCGTGGTTTTGACCATAACAAGATTTGTAGAGGCATTCATTACGAACATTTTAAACCAAAAATCTTAATTCTAGGCCTAGTAGTTTCCGAGAAAATGGAAATAAACCAAATTATGCCATACTTTTAGCTGAAAATATGTAAAAATATGTATGTTATTGTGCGATGCACATATTTTTTCTCAAAAACGGTAAGTCTGGCGTGGTTTTGACCATAACAAGATTTGTAGAGGCATTCATTACGAACATTTTAAACCAAAAATCTTAATTCTAGGCCTAGTAGTTTCCGAGAAAATGGAAATAAACCAAATTATGCCATACTTTTAGCTGAAAATATGTAAAAATATGTATGTTATTGTGCGATACACATATTTTTTCTCAAAAACGGTAAGTCTGGCGTGGTTTTGACCATAACAAGATTTGTAGAGGCATTCATTACGAACATTTTAAACCAAAAATCTTAATTCTAGGCCTAGTAGTTTCCGAGAAAATGGAAATAAACCAAATTATGCCATACTTTTAGCTGAAAATATGTAAAAATATGTATGTTATTGTGCGATACACATATTTTTTCTCAAAAACGGTAAGTCTGGCGTGGTTTTGACCATAACAAGATTTGTAGAGGCATTCATTACGAACATTTTAAACCAAAAATCTTAATTCTAGGCCTAGTAGTTTCCGAGAAAATGAAAATAAACCAAATTATGCCATACTTTTAGCTAAAAATATGTATGTTATTGTGCGATACACATATTTTTTCTCAAAAACGGTAAGTCTGGCGTGGTTTTGACCATAACAAGATTTGTAGAGGCATTCATTACGAACATTTTAAACCAAAAATCTTAATTCTAGGCCTAGTAGTTTCCGAGAAAATGAAAATAAACCAAATTATGCCATACTTTTAGCTAAAAATATGTATGTTATTGTGCGATGCACATATTTTTTCTCAAAAACGGCAAGTCTGGCGTGGTTTTGACCGTAACAAGATTTGTAGAGGCATTCATTACGAACATTTTAAACCAAAAATCTTAATTCTAGGCCTAGTAGTTTCCGAGAAAATGAAAATAAACCAAATTATGCCATACTTTTAGCTAAAAATATGTATGTTATTGTGCGATGCACATATTTTTTCTCAAAAACGGTAAGTCTGGCGTGGTTTTGACCATAACAAGATTTGTAGAGGCATTCATTACGAACATTTTAAACCAAAAATCTTAATTCTAGGCCTAGTAGTTTCCGAGAAAATGGAAATAAACCAAATTATGCCATACTTTTAGCTGAAAATATGTAAAAATATGTATGTTATTGTGCGATGCACATATTTTTTCTCAAAAACGGTAAGTCTGGCGTGGTTTTGACCATAACAAGATTTGTAGAGGCATTCATTACGAACATTTTAAACCAAAAATCTTAATTCTAGGCCTAGTAGTTTCCGAGAAAATGAAAATAAACCAAATTATGCCATACTTTTAGCTGAAAATATGTAAAAATATGTATGTTATTGTGCGATACACATATTTTTTCTCAAAAACGGTAAGTCTGGCGTGGTTTTGACCATAACAAGATTTGTAGAGGCATTCATTACGAACATTTTAAACCAAAAATCTTAATTCTAGGCCTAGTAGTTTCCGAGAAAATGAAAATAAACCAAATTATGCCATACTTTTAGCTAAAAATATGTATGTTATTGTGCGATGCACATATTTTTTCTCAAAAACGGTAAGTCTGGCGTGGTTTTGACCATAACAAGATTTGTAGAGGCATTCATTACGAACATTTTAAACCAAAAATCTTAATTCTAGGCCTAGTAGTTTCCGAGAAAATGAAAATAAACCAAATTATGCCATACTTTTAGCTAAAAATATGTATGTTATTGTGCGATGCACATATTTTTTCTCAAAAATGGTAAGTCTGGCGTGGTTTTGACCATAACAAGATTTGTAGAGGCATTCATTACGAACATTTTAAACCAAAAATCTTAATTCTAGGCCTAGTAGTTTCCGAGAAAATGAAAATAAACCAAATTATGCCATACTTTTAGCTAAAAATATGTATGTTATTGTGCGATGCACATATTTTTTCTCAAAAACGGTAAGTCTGGCGTGGTTTTGACCATAACAAGATTTGTAGAGGCATTCATTACGAACATTTTAAACCAAAAATCTTAATTCTAGGCCTAGTAGTTTCCGAGAAAATGAAAATAAACCAAATTATGCCATACTTTTAGCTAAAAATATGTATGTTATTGTGCGATGCACATATTTTTTCTCAAAAACGGCAAGTCTGGCGTGGTTTTGACCATAACAAGATTTGTAGAGGCATTCATTACGAACATTTTAAACCAAAAATCTTAATTCTAGGCCTAGTAGTTTCCGAGAAAATGAAAATAAACCAAATTATGCCATACTTTTAGCTAAAAATATGTATGTTATTGTGCGATGCACATATTTTTTCTCAAAAACGGTAAGTCTGGCGTGGTTTTGACCATAACAAGATTTGTAGAGGCATTCATTACGAACATTTTAAACCAAAAATCTTAATTCTAGGCCTAGTAGTTTCCGAGAAAATGGAAATAAACCAAATTATGCCATACTTTTAGCTGAAAATATGTAAAAATATGTATGTTATTGTGCGATGCACATATTTTTTCTCAAAAACGGTAAGTCTGGCGTGGTTTTGACCATAACAAGATTTGTAGAGGCATTCATTACGAACATTTTAAACCAAAAATCTTAATTCTAGGCCTAGTAGTTTCCGAGAAAATGAAAATAAACCAAATTATGCCATACTTTTAGCTGAAAATATGTAAAAATATGTATGTTATTGTGCGATACACATATTTTTTCTCAAAAACGGTAAGTCTGGCGTGGTTTTGACCATAACAAGATTTGTAGAGGCATTCATTACGAACATTTTAAACCAAAAATCTTAATTCTAGGCCTAGTAGTTTCCGAGAAAATGAAAATAAACCAAATTATGCCATACTTTTAGCTAAAAATATGTATGTTATTGTGCGATGCACATATTTTTTCTCAAAAACGGTAAGTCTGGCGTGGTTTTGACCATAACAAGATTTGTAGAGGCATTCATTACGAACATTTTAAACCAAAAATCTTAATTCTAGGCCTAGTAGTTTCCGAGAAAATGAAAATAAACCAAATTATGCCATACTTTTAGCTAAAAATATGTATGTTATTGTGCGATGCACATATTTTTTCTCAAAAACGGTAAGTCTGGCGTGGTTTTGACCATAACAAGATTTGTAGAGGCATTCATTACGAACATTTTAAACCAAAAATCTTAATTCTAGGCCTAGTAGTTTCCGAGAAAATGAAAATAAACCAAATTATGCCATACTTTTAGCTAAAAATATGTATGTTATTGTGCGATGCACATATTTTTTCTCAAAAACGGTAAGTCTGGCGTGGTTTTGACCATAACAAGATTTGTAGAGGCATTCATTACGAACATTTTAAACCAAAAATCTTAATTCTAGGCCTAGTAGTTTCCGAGAAAATGAAAATAAACCAAATTATGCCATACTTTTAGCTAAAAATATGTATGTTATTGTGCGATGCACATATTTTTTCTCAAAAAGGGTAAGTCTGGCGTGGTTTTGACCAAAACAAGATTTGTAGAGGCATTCATTACGAACATTTTAAACCAAAAATCCTAATTCTAGGCCTAGTAGTTTCCGAGAAAATGAAAATAAACCAAATTATGCCATACTTTTAGCTGAAAATATGTAAAAATATGTATGTTATTGTGCGATACACATATTTTTTCTCAAAAACGGTAAGTCTGGCGTGGTTTTGACCATAACAAGATTTGTAGAGGCATTCATTACGAACATTTTAAACCAAAAATCTTAATTCTAGGCCTAGTAGTTTCCGAGAAAATGGAAATAAACCAAATTATGCCATACTTTTAGCTGAAAATATGTAAAAATATGTATGTTATTGTGCGATACACATATTTTTTCTCAAAAACGGTAAGACTGGCGTGGTTTTGACCATAACAAGATTTGTAGAGGCATTCATTACGAACATTTTAAACCAAAAATCTTAATTCTAGGCCTAGTAGTTTCCGAGAAAATGGAAATAAACCAAATTATGCCATACTTTTAGCTGAAAATATGTAAAAATATGTATGTTATTGTGCGATACACATATTTTTTCTCAAAAACGGTAAGTCTGGCGTGGTTTTGACCATAACAAGATTTGTAGAGGCATTCATTACGAACATTTTAAACCAAAAATCTTAATTCTAGGCCTAGTAGTTTCCGAGAAAATGGAAATAAACCAAATTATGCCATACTTTTAGCTAAAAATATGTATGTTATTGTGCGATGCACATATTTTTTCTCAAAAACGGTAAGTCTGGCGTGGTTTTGACCATAACAAGATTTGTAGAGGCATTCATTACGAACATTTTAAACCAAAAATCTTAATTCTAGGCCTAGTAGTTTCCGAGAAAATGAAAATAAACCAAATTATGCCATACTTTTAGCTAAAAATATGTATGTTATTGTGCGATGCACATATTTTTTCTCAAAAACGGTAAGTCTGGCGTGGTTTTGACCATAACAAGATTTGTAGAGGCATTCATTACGAACATTTTAAACCAAAAATCTTAATTCTAGGCCTAGTAGTTTCCGAGAAAATGGAAATAAACCAAATTATGCCATACTTTTAGCTGAAAATATGTAAAAATATGTATGTTATTGTGCGATGCACATATTTTTTCTCAAAAACGGTAAGTCTGGCGTGGTTTTGACCATAACAAGATTTGTAGAGGCATTCATTACGAACATTTTAAACCAAAAATCTTAATTCTAGGCCTAGTAGTTTCCGAGAAAATGAAAATAAACCAAATTATGCCATACTTTTAGCTGAAAATATGTAAAAATATGTATGTTATTGTGCGATACACATATTTTTTCTCAAAAACGGTAAGTCTGGCGTGGTTTTGACCATAACAAGATTTGTAGAGGCATTCATTACGAACATTTTAAACCAAAAATCTTAATTCTAGGCCTAGTAGTTTCCGAGAAAATGAAAATAAACCAAATTATGCCATACTTTTAGCTAAAAATATGTATGTTATTGTGCGATGCACATATTTTTTCTCAAAAACGGTAAGTCTGGCGTGGTTTTGACCATAACAAGATTTGTAGAGGCATTCATTACGAACATTTTAAACCAAAAATCTTAATTCTAGGCCTAGTAGTTTCCGAGAAAATGAAAATAAACCAAATTATGCCATACTTTTAGCTAAAAATATGTATGTTATTGTGCGATGCACATATTTTTTCTCAAAAACGGTAAGTCTGGCGTGGTTTTGACCATAACAAGATTTGTAGAGGCATTCATTACGAACATTTTAAACCAAAAATCTTAATTCTAGGCCTAGTAGTTTCCGAGAAAATGAAAATAAACCAAATTATGCCATACTTTTAGCTAAAAATATGTATGTTATTGTGCGATGCACATATTTTTTCTCAAAAACGGTAAGTCTGGCGTGGTTTTGACCATAACAAGATTTGTAGAGGCATTCATTACGAACATTTTAAACCAAAAATCTTAATTCTAGGCCTAGTAGTTTCCGAGAAAATGAAAATAAACCAAATTATGCCATACTTTTAGCTAAAAATATGTATGTTATTGTGCGATGCACATATTTTTTCTCAAAAACGGTAAGTCTGGCGTGGTTTTGACCATAACAAGATTTGTAGAGGCATTCATTACGAACATTTTAAACCAAAAATCCTAATTCTAGGCCTAGTAGTTTCCGAGAAAATGAAAATAAACCAAATTATGCCATACTTTTAGCTGAAAATATGTAAAAATATGTATGTTATTGTGGGATACACATATTTTTTCTCAAAAACGGTAAGTCTGGCGTGGTTTTGACCATAACAAGATTTGTAGAGGCATTCATTACGAACATTTTAAACCAAAAATCTTAATTCTAGGCCTAGTAGTTTCCGAGAAAATGGAAATAAACCAAATTATGCCATACTTTTAGCTGAAAATATGTAAAAATATGTATGTTATTGTGCGATACACATATTTTTTCTCAAAAACGGTAAGTCTGGCGTGGTTTTGACCATAACAAGATTTGTAGAGGCATTCATTACGAACATTTTAAACCAAAAATCTTAATTCTAGGCCTAGTAGTTTCCGAGAAAATGGAAATAAACCAAATTATGCCATACTTTTAGCTGAAAATATGTAAAAATATGTATGTTATTGTGCGATACACATATTTTTTCTCAAAAACGGTAAGACTGGCGTGGTTTTGACCATAACAAGATTTGTAGAGGCATTCATTACGAACATTTTAAACCAAAAATCTTAATTCTAGGCCTAGTAGTTTCCGAGAAAATGGAAATAAACCAAATTATGCCATACTTTTAGCTGAAAATATGTAAAAATATGTATGTTATTGTGCGATACACATATTTTTTCTCAAAAACGGTAAGTCTGGCGTGGTTTTGACCATAACAAGATTTGTAGAGGCATTCATTACGAACATTTTAAACCAAAAATCTTAATTCTAGGCCTAGTAGTTTCCGAGAAAATGGAAATAAACCAAATTATGCCATACTTTTAGCTAAAAATATGTATGTTATTGTGCGATGCACATATTTTTTCTCAAAAACGGTAAGTCTGGCGTGGTTTTGACCATAACAAGATTTGTAGAGGCATTCATTACGAACATTTTAAACCAAAAATCTTAATTCTAGGCCTAGTAGTTTCCGAGAAAATGGAAATAAACCAAATTATGCCATACTTTTAGCTAAAAATATGTATGTTATTGTGCGATGCACATATTTTTTCTCAAAAACGGTAAGTCTGGCGTGGTTTTGACCATAACAAGATTTGTAGAGGCATTCATTACGAACATTTTAAACCAAAAATCTTAATTCTAGGCCTAGTAGTTTCCGAGAAAATGAAAATAAACCAAATTATGCCATACTTCTAGCTAAAAATATGTATGTTATTGTGCGATGCACATATTTTTTCTCAAAAACGGTAAGTCTGGCGTGGTTTTGACCACAACAAGATTTGTAGAGGCAGTCATTACGAACATTTTAAACCAAAAATCTTAATTCTAGGCCTAGTAGTTTCCGAGAAAATGGAAATAAACCAAATTATGCCATACTTTTAGCTGAAAATATGTAAAAATATGTATGTTATTGTGCGATACACATATTTTTTCTCAAAAACGGTAAGTCTGGCGTGGTTTTGACCATAACAAGATTTGTAGAGGCATTCATTACGAACATTTTAAACCAAAAATCTTAATTCTAGGCCTAGTAGTTTCCGAGAAAATGAAAATAAACCAAATTATGCCATACTTTTAGCTAAAAATATGTATGTTATTGTGCGATACACATATTTTTTCTCAAAAACGGTAAGTCTGGCGTGGTTTTGACCATAACAAGATTTGTAGAGGCATTCATTACGAACATTTTAAACCAAAAATCTTAATTCTAGGCCTAGTAGTTTCCGAGAAAATGAAAATAAACCAAATTATGCCATACTTTTAGCTAAAAATATGTATGTTATTGTGCGATGCACATATTTTTTCTCAAAAACGGTAAGTCTGGCGTGGTTTTGACCATAACAAGATTTGTAGAGGCATTCATTACGAACATTTTAAACCAAAAATCTTAATTCTAGGCCTAGTAGTTTCCGAGAAAATGGAAATAAACCAAATTATGCCATACTTTTAGCTAAAAATATGTATGTTATTGTGCGATGCACATATTTTTTCTCAAAAACGGTAAGTCTGGCGTGGTTTTGACCATAACAAGATTTGTAGAGGCATTCATTACGAACATTTTAAACCAAAAATCTTAATTCTAGGCCTAGTAGTTTCCGAGAAAATGGAAATAAACCAAATTATGCCATACTTTTAGCTGAAAATATGTAAAAATATGTATGTTATTGTGCGATGCACATATTTTTTCTCAAAAACGGTAAGTCTGGCGTGGTTTTGACCATAACAAGATTTGTAGAGGCATTCATTACGAACATTTTAAACCAAAAATCTTAATTCTAGGCCTAGTAGTTTCCGAGAAAATGGAAATAAACCAAATTATGCCATACTTTTAGCTGAAAATATGTAAAAATATGTATGTTATTGTGCGATACACATATTTTTTCTCAAAAACGGTAAGTCTGGCGTGGTTTTGACCATAACAAGATTTGTAGAGGCATTCATTACGAACATTTTAAACCAAAAATCTTAATTCTAGGCCTAGTAGTTTCCGAGAAAATGGAAATAAACCAAATTATGCCATACTTTTAGCTGAAAATATGTAAAAATATGTATGTTATTGTGCGATACACATATTTTTTCTCAAAAACGGTAAGTCTGGCGTGGTTTTGACCATAACAAGATTTGTAGAGGCATTCATTACGAACATTTTAAACCAAAAATCTTAATTCTAGGCCTAGTAGTTTCCGAGAAAATGAAAATAAACCAAATTATGCCATACTTTTAGCTAAAAATATGTATGTTATTGTGCGATACACATATTTTTTCTCAAAAACGGTAAGTCTGGCGTGGTTTTGACCATAACAAGATTTGTAGAGGCATTCATTACGAACATTTTAAACCAAAAATCTTAATTCTAGGCCTAGTAGTTTCCGAGAAAATGAAAATAAACCAAATTATGCCATACTTTTAGCTAAAAATATGTATGTTATTGTGCGATGCACATATTTTTTCTCAAAAACGGCAAGTCTGGCGTGGTTTTGACCGTAACAAGATTTGTAGAGGCATTCATTACGAACATTTTAAACCAAAAATCTTAATTCTAGGCCTAGTAGTTTCCGAGAAAATGAAAATAAACCAAATTATGCCATACTTTTAGCTAAAAATATGTATGTTATTGTGCGATGCACATATTTTTTCTCAAAAACGGTAAGTCTGGCGTGGTTTTGACCATAACAAGATTTGTAGAGGCATTCATTACGAACATTTTAAACCAAAAATCTTAATTCTAGGCCTAGTAGTTTCCGAGAAAATGGAAATAAACCAAATTATGCCATACTTTTAGCTGAAAATATGTAAAAATATGTATGTTATTGTGCGATACACATATTTTTTCTCAAAAACGGTAAGTCTGGCGTGGTTTTGACCATAACAAGATTTGTAGAGGCATTCATTACGAACATTTTAAACCAAAAATCTTAATTCTAGGCCTAGTAGTTTCCGAGAAAATGAAAATAAACCAAATTATGCCATACTTTTAGCTGAAAATATGTAAAAATATGTATGTTATTGTGCGATACACATATTTTTTCTCAAAAACGGTAAGTCTGGCGTGGTTTTGACCATAACAAGATTTGTAGAGGCATTCATTACGAACATTTTAAACCAAAAATCTTAATTCTAGGCCTAGTAGTTTCCGAGAAAATGAAAATAAACCAAATTATGCCATACTTTTAGCTAAAAATATGTATGTTATTGTGCGATGCACATATTTTTTCTCAAAAACGGTAAGTCTGGCGTGGTTTTGACCATAACAAGATTTGTAGAGGCATTCATTACGAACATTTTAAACCAAAAATCTTAATTCTAGGCCTAGTAGTTTCCGAGAAAATGAAAATAAACCAAATTATGCCATACTTTTAGCTAAAAATATGTATGTTATTGTGCGATGCACATATTTTTTCTCAAAAACGGTAAGTCTGGCGTGGTTTTGACCATAACAAGATTTGTAGAGGCATTCATTACGAACATTTTAAACCAAAAATCTTAATTCTAGGCCTAGTAGTTTCCGAGAAAATGAAAATAAACCAAATTATGCCATACTTTTAGCTAAAAATATGTATGTTATTGTGCGATGCACATATTTTTTCTCAAAAACGGTAAGTCTGGCGTTGTTTTGACCATAACAAGATTTGTAGAGGCATTCATTACGAACATTTTAAACCAAAAATCTTAATTCTAGGCCTAGTAGTTTCCGAGAAAATGAAAATAAACCAAATTATGCCATACTTTTAGCTAAAAATATGTATGTTATTGTGCGATGCACATATTTTTTCTCAAAAACGGTAAGTCTGGCGTGGTTTTGACCATAACAAGATTTGTAGAGGCATTCATTACGAACATTTTAAACCAAAAATCTTAATTCTAGGCCTAGTAGTTTCCGAGAAAATGAAAATAAACCAAATTATGCCATACTTTTAGCTAAAAATATGTATGTTATTGTGCGATGCACATATTTTTTCTCAAAAACGGTAAGTCTGGCGTTGTTTTGACCATAACAAGATTTGTAGAGGCATTCATTACGAACATTTTAAACCAAAAATCTTAATTCTAGGCCTAGTAGTTTCCGAGAAAATGGAAATAAACCAAATTATGCCATACTTTTAGCTGAAAATATGTAAAAATATGTATGTTATTGTGCGATACACATATTTTTTCTCAAAAACGGTAAGTCTGGCGTGGTTTTGACCATAACAAGATTTGTAGAGGCATTCATTACGAACATTTTAAACCAAAAATCTTAATTCTAGGCCTAGTAGTTTCCGAGAAAATGGAAATAAACCAAATTATGCCATACTTTTAGCTGAAAATATGTAAAAATATGTATGTTATTGTGCGATACACATATTTTTTCTCAAAAACGGTAAGTCTGGCGTGGTTTTGACCATAACAAGATTTGTAGAGGCATTCATTACGAACATTTTAAACCAAAAATCTTAATTCTAGGCCTAGTAGTTTCCGAGAAAATGAAAATAAACCAAATTATGCCATACTTTTAGCTAAAAATATGTATGTTATTGTGCGATGCACATATTTTTTCTCAAAAACGGCAAGTCTGGCGTGGTTTTGACCGTAACAAGATTTGTAGAGGCATTCATTACGAACATTTTAAACCAAAAATCTTAATTCTAGGCCTAGTAGTTTCCGAGAAAATGAAAATAAACCAAATTATGCCATACTTTTAGCTAAAAATATGTATGTTATTGTGCGATGCACATATTTTTTCTCAAAAACGGTAAGTCTGGCGTGGTTTTGACCATAACAAGATTTGTAGAGGCATTCATTACGAACATTTTAAACCAAAAATCTTAATTCTAGGCCTAGTAGTTTCCGAGAAAATGGAAATAAACCAAATTATGCCATACTTTTAGCTGAAAATATGTAAAAATATGTATGTTATTGTGCGATGCACATATTTTTTCTCAAAAACGGTAAGTCTGGCGTGGTTTTGACCATAACAAGATTTGTAGAGGCATTCATTACGAACATTTTAAACCAAAAATCTTAATTCTAGGCCTAGTAGTTTCCGAGAAAATGGAAATAAACCAAATTATGCCATACTTTTAGCTGAAAATATGTAAAAATATGTATGTTATTGTGCGATACACATATTTTTTCTCAAAAACGGTAAGTCTGGCGTGGTTTTGACCATAACAAGATTTGTAGAGGCATTCATTACGAACATTTTAAACCAAAAATCTTAATTCTAGGCCTAGTAGTTTCCGAGAAAATGGAAATAAACCAAATTATGCCATACTTTTAGCTGAAAATATGTAAAAATATGTATGTTATTGTGCGATACACATATTTTTTCTCAAAAACGGTAAGTCTGGCGTGGTTTTGACCATAACAAGATTTGTAGAGGCATTCATTACGAACATTTTAAACCAAAAATCTTAATTCTAGGCCTAGTAGTTTCCGAGAAAATGAAAATAAACCAAATTATGCCATACTTTTAGCTAAAAATATGTATGTTATTGTGCGATACACATATTTTTTCTCAAAAACGGTAAGTCTGGCGTGGTTTTGACCATAACAAGATTTGTAGAGGCATTCATTACGAACATTTTAAACCAAAAATCTTAATTCTAGGCCTAGTAGTTTCCGAGAAAATGAAAATAAACCAAATTATGCCATACTTTTAGCTAAAAATATGTATGTTATTGTGCGATGCACATATTTTTTCTCAAAAACGGCAAGTCTGGCGTGGTTTTGACCGTAACAAGATTTGTAGAGGCATTCATTACGAACATTTTAAACCAAAAATCTTAATTCTAGGCCTAGTAGTTTCCGAGAAAATGAAAATAAACCAAATTATGCCATACTTTTAGCTAAAAATATGTATGTTATTGTGCGATGCACATATTTTTTCTCAAAAACGGTAAGTCTGGCGTGGTTTTGACCATAACAAGATTTGTAGAGGCATTCATTACGAACATTTTAAACCAAAAATCTTAATTCTAGGCCTAGTAGTTTCCGAGAAAATGGAAATAAACCAAATTATGCCATACTTTTAGCTGAAAATATGTAAAAATATGTATGTTATTGTGCGATGCACATATTTTTTCTCAAAAACGGTAAGTCTGGCGTGGTTTTGACCATAACAAGATTTGTAGAGGCATTCATTACGAACATTTTAAACCAAAAATCTTAATTCTAGGCCTAGTAGTTTCCGAGAAAATGAAAATAAACCAAATTATGCCATACTTTTAGCTGAAAATATGTAAAAATATGTATGTTATTGTGCGATACACATATTTTTTCTCAAAAACGGTAAGTCTGGCGTGGTTTTGACCATAACAAGATTTGTAGAGGCATTCATTACGAACATTTTAAACCAAAAATCTTAATTCTAGGCCTAGTAGTTTCCGAGAAAATGAAAATAAACCAAATTATGCCATACTTTTAGCTAAAAATATGTATGTTATTGTGCGATGCACATATTTTTTCTCAAAAACGGTAAGTCTGGCGTGGTTTTGACCATAACAAGATTTGTAGAGGCATTCATTACGAACATTTTAAACCAAAAATCTTAATTCTAGGCCTAGTAGTTTCCGAGAAAATGAAAATAAACCAAATTATGCCATACTTTTAGCTAAAAATATGTATGTTATTGTGCGATGCACATATTTTTTCTCAAGAAGGGTAAGTCTGGCGTGGTTTTGACCATAACAAGATTTGTAGAGGCATTCATTACGAACATTTTAAACCAAAAATCTTAATTCTAGGCCTAGTAGTTTCCGAGAAAATGAAAATAAACCAAATTATGCCATACTTTTAGCTAAAAATATGTATGTTATTGTGCGATGCACATATTTTTTCTCAAAAACGGTAAGTCTGGCGTGGTTTTGACCATAACAAGATTTGTAGAGGCATTCATTACGAACATTTTAAACCAAAAATCTTAATTCTAGGCCTAGTAGTTTCCGAGAAAATGAAAATAAACCAAATTATGCCATACTTTTAGCTAAAAATATGTATGTTATTGTGCGATGCACATATTTTTTCTCAAAAACGGCAAGTCTGGCGTGGTTTTGACCATAACAAGATTTGTAGAGGCATTCATTACGAACATTTTAAACCAAAAATCTTAATTCTAGGCCTAGTAGTTTCCGAGAAAATGAAAATAAACCAAATTATGCCATACTTTTAGCTAAAAATATGTATGTTATTGTGCGATGCACATATTTTTTCTCAAAAACGGTAAGTCTGGCGTGGTTTTGACCATAACAAGATTTGTAGAGGCATTCATTACGAACATTTTAAACCAAAAATCTTAATTCTAGGCCTAGTCGTTTCCGAGAAAATGGAAATAAACCAAATTATGCCATACTTTTAGCTGAAAATATGTAAAAATATGTATGTTATTGTGCGATGCACATATTTTTTCTCAAAAACGGTAAGTCTGGCGTGGTTTTGACCATAACAAGATTTGTAGAGGCATTCATTACGAACATTTTAAACCAAAAATCTTAATTCTAGGCCTAGTAGTTTCCGAGAAAATGAAAATAAACCAAATTATGCCATACTTTTAGCTGAAAATATGTAAAAATATGTATGTTATTGTGCGATACACATATTTTTTCTCAAAAACGGTAAGTCTGGCGTGGTTTTGACCATAACAAGATTTGTAGAGGCATTCATTACGAACATTTTAAACCAAAAATCTTAATTCTAGGCCTAGTAGTTTCCGAGAAAATGGAAATAAACCAAATTATGCCATACTTTTAGCTAAAAATATGTATGTTATTGTGCGATGCACATATTTTTTCTCAAAAACGGTAAGTCTGGCGTGGTTTTGACCATAACAAGATTTGTAGAGGCATTCATTACGAACATTTTAAACCAAAAATCTTAATTCTAGGCCTAGTAGTTTCCGAGAAAATGAAAATAAACCAAATTATGCCATACTTTTAGCTAAAAATATGTATGTTATTGTGCGATGCACATATTTTTTCTCAAAAACGGTAAGTCTGGCGTGGTTTTGACCATAACAAGATTTGTAGAGGCATTCATTACGAACATTTTAAACCAAAAATCTTAATTCTAGGCCTAGTAGTTTCCGAGAAAATGGAAATAAACCAAATTATGCCATACTTTTAGCTAAAAATATGTATGTTATTGTGCGATGCACATATTTTTTCTCAAAAACGGTAAGTCTGGCGTGGTTTTGACCATAACAAGATTTGTAGAGGCATTCATTACGAACATTTTAAACCAAAAATCTTAATTCTAGGCCTAGTAGTTTCCGAGAAAATGAAAATAAACCAAATTATGCCATACTTTTAGCTGAAAATATGTAAAAATATGTATGTTATTGTGCGATACACATATTTTTTCTCAAAAACGGTAAGTCTGGCGTGGTCTTGACCATAACAAGATTTGTAGAGGCATTCATTACGAACATTTTAAACCAAAAATCTTAATTCTAGGCCTAGTAGTTTCCGAGAAAATGAAAATAAACCAAATTATGCCATACTTTTAGCTAAAAATATGTATGTTATTGTGCGATGCACATATTTTTTCTCAAAAACGGTAAGTCTGGCGTGGTTTTGACCATAACAAGATTTGTAGAGGCATTCATTACGAACATTTTAAACCAAAAATCTTAATTCTAGGCCTAGTAGTTTCCGAGAAAATGGAAATAAACCAAATTATGCCATACTTTTAGCTAAAAATATGTATGTTATTGTGCGATGCACATATTTTTTCTCAAAAAGGGTAAGTCTGGCGTGGTTTTGACCATAACAAGATTTGTAGAGGCATTCATTACGAACATTTTAAACCAAAAATCCTAATTCTAGGCCTAGTAGTTTCCGAGAAAATGAAAATAAACCAAATTATGCCATACTTTTAGCTGAAAATATGTAAAAATATGTATGTTATTGTGCGATACACATATTTTTTCTCAAAAACGGTAAGTCTGGCGTGGTTTTGACCATAACAAGATTTGTAGAGGCATTCATTACGAACATTTTAAACCAAAAATCCTAATTCTAGGCCTAGTAGTTTCCGAGAAAATGGAAATAAACCAAATTATGCCATACTTTTAGCTGAAAATATGTAAAAATATGTATGTTATTGTGCGATACACATATTTTTTCTCAAAAACGGTAAGACTGGCGTGGTTTTGACCATAACAAGATTTGTAGAGGCATTCATTACGAACATTTTAAACCAAAAATCTTAATTCTAGGCCTAGTAGTTTCCGAGAAAATGGAAATAAACCAAATTATGCCATACTTTTAGCTGAAAATATGTAAAAATATGTATGTTATTGTGCGATACACATATTTTTTCTCAAAAACGGTAAGTCTGGCGTGGTTTTGACCATAACAAGATTTGTAGAGGCATTCATTACGAACATTTTAAACCAAAAATCTTAATTCTAGGCCTAGTAGTTTCCGAGAAAATGGAAATAAACCAAATTATGCCATACTTTTAGCTAAAAATATGTATGTTATTGTGCGATGCACATATTTTTTCTCAAAAACGGTAAGTCTGGCGTGGTTTTGACCATAACAAGATTTGTAGAGGCATTCATTACGAACATTTTAAACCAAAAATCTTAATTCTAGGCCTAGTAGTTTCCGAGAAAATGGAAATAAACCAAATTATGCCATACTTTTAGCTGAAAATATGTAAAAATATGTATGTTATTGTGCGATACACATATTTTTTCTCAAAAACGGTAAGTCTGGCGTGGTTTTGACCATAACAAGATTTGTAGAGGCATTCATTACGAACATTTTAAACCAAAAATCTTAATTCTAGGCCTAGTAGTTTCCGAGAAAATGGAAATAAACCAAATTATGCCATACTTTTAGCTGAAAATATGTAAAAATATGTATGTTATTGTGCGATACACATATTTTTTCTCAAAAACGGTAAGTCTGGCGTGGTTTTGACCATAACAAGATTTGTAGAGGCATTCATTACGAACATTTTAAACCAAAAATCTTAATTCTAGGCCTAGTAGTTTCCGAGAAAATGAAAATAAACCAAATTATGCCATACTTTTAGCTGAAAATATGTAAAAATATGTATGTTATTGTGCGATACACATATTTTTTCTCAAAAACGGTAAGTCTGGCGTGGTTTTGACCATAACAAGATTTGTAGAGGCATTCATTACGAACATTTTAAACCAAAAATCTTAATTCTAGGCCTAGTAGTTTCCGAGAAAATGGAAATAAACCAAATTATGCCATACTTTTAGCTAAAAATATGTATGTTATTGTGCGATGCACATATTTTTTCTCAAAAACGGTAAGTCTGGCGTGGTTTTGACCATAACAAGATTTGTAGAGGCATTCATTACGAACATTTTAAACCAAAAATCTTAATTCTAGGCCTAGTAGTTTCCGAGAAAATGAAAATAAACCAAATTATGCCATACTTTTAGCTAAAAATATGTATGTTATTGTGCGATGCACATATTTTTTCTCAAAAACGGTAAGTCTGGCGTGGTTTTGACCATAACAAGATTTGTAGAGGCATTCATTACGAACATTTTAAACCAAAAATCTTAATTCTAGGCCTAGTAGTTTCCGAGAAAATGGAAATAAACCAAATTATGCCATACTTTTAGCTAAAAATATGTATGTTATTGTGCGATGCACATATTTTTTCTCAAAAACGGTAAGTCTGGCGTGGTTTTGACCATAACAAGATTTGTAGAGGCATTCATTACGAACATTTTAAACCAAAAATCTTAATTCTAGGCCTAGTAGTTTCCGAGAAAATGAAAATAAACCAAATTATGCCATACTTTTAGCTGAAAATATGTAAAAATATGTATGTTATTGTGCGATGCACATATTTTTTCTCAAAAACGGTAAGTCTGGCGTGGTCTTGACCATAACAAGATTTGTAGAGGCATTCATTACGAACATTTTAAACCAAAAATCTTAATTCTAGGCCTAGTAGTTTCCGAGAAAATGGACATAAACCAAATTATGCCATACTTTTAGCTAAAAATATGTATGTTATTGTGCGATGCACATATTTTTTCTCAAAAACGGTAAGTCTGGCGTGGTTTTGACCATAACAAGATTTGTAGAGGCATTCATTACGAACATTTTAAACCAAAAATCTTAATTCTAGGCCTAGTAGTTTCCGAGAAAATGGAAATAAACCAAATTATGCCATACTTTTAGCTAAAAATATGTATGTTATTGTGCGATGCACATATTTTTTCTCAAAAACGGTAAGTCTGGCGTGGTTTTGACCATAACAAGATTTGTAGAGGCATTCATTACGAACATTTTAAACCAAAAATCTTAATTCTAGGCCTAGTAGTTTCCGAGAAAATGGAAATAAACCAAATTATGCCATACTTTTAGCTAAAAATATGTATGTTATTGTGCGATGCACATATTTTTTCTCAAAAAGGGTAAGTCTGGCGTGGTTTTGACCATAACGAGATTTGTAGAGGCATTCATTACGAACATTTTAAACCAAAAATCTTAATTCTAGGCCTAGTAGTTTCCGAGAAAATGAAAATAAACCAAATTATGCCATACTTTTAGCTAAAAATATGTATGTTATTGTGCGATGCACATATTTTTTCTCAAAAACGGTAAGTCTGGCGTGGTTTTGACCATAACAAGATTTGTAGAGGCATTCATTACGAACATTTTAAACCAAAAATCTTAATTCTAGGCCTAGTAGTTTCCGAGAAAATGAAAATAAACCAAATTATGCCATACTTTTAGCTAAAAATATGTATGTTATTGTGCGATGCACATATTTTTTCTCAAAAACGGTAAGTCTGGCGTGGTTTTGACCATAACAAGATTTGTAGAGGCATTCATTACGAACATTTTAAACCAAAAATCTTAATTCTAGGCCTAGTAGTTTCCGAGAAAATGGAAATAAACCAAATTATGCCATACTTTTAGCTAAAAATATGTATGTTATTGTGCGATGCACATATTTTTTCTCAAAAACGGTAAGTCTGGCGTGGTTTTGACCATAACAAGATTTGTAGAGGCATTCATTACGAACATTTTAAACCAAAAATCTTAATTCTAGGCCTAGTAGTTTCCGAGAAAATGAAAATAAACCAAATTATGCCATACTTTTAGCTAAAAATATGTATGTTATTGTGCGATGCACATATTTTTTCTCAAAAACGGTAAGTCTGGCGTGGTTTTGACCATAACAAGATTTGTAGAGGCATTCATTACGAACATTTTAAACCAAAAATCTTAATTCTAGGCCTAGTAGTTTCCGAGAAAATGGAAATAAACCAAATTATGCCATACTTTTAGCTAAAAATATGTATGTTATTGTGCGATGCACATATTTTTTCTCAAAAACGGTAAGTCTGGCGTGGTTTTGACCATAACAAGATTTGTAGAGGCATTCATTACGAACATTTTAAACCAAAAATCTTAATTCTAGGCCTAGTAGTTTCCGAGAAAATGAAAATAAACCAAATTATGCCATACTTTTAGCTGAAAATATGTAAAAATATGTATGTTATTGTGCGATGCACATATTTTTTCTCAAAAACGGTAAGTCTGGCGTGGTCTTGACCATAACAAGATTTGTAGAGGCATTCATTGCGAACATTTTAAACCAAAAATCTTAATTCTAGGCCTAGTAGTTTCCGAGAAAATGGACATAAACCAAATTATGCCATACTTTTAGCTAAAAATATGTATGTTATTGTGCGATGCACATATTTTTTCTCAAAAACGGTAAGTCTGGCGTGGTTTTGACCATAACAAGATTTGTAGAGGCATTCATTACGAACATTTTAAACCAAAAATCTTAATTCTAGGCCTAGTAGTTTCCGAGAAAATGGAAATAAACCAAATTATGCCATACTTTTAGCTAAAAATATGTATGTTATTGTGCGATGCACATATTTTTTCTCAAAAACGGTAAGTCTGGCGTGGTTTTGACCATAACAAGATTTGTAGAGGCATTCATTACGAACATTTTAAACCAAAAATCTTAATTCTAGGCCTAGTAGTTTCCGAGAAAATGGAAATAAACCAAATTATGCCATACTTTTAGCTAAAAATATGTATGTTATTGTGCGATGCACATATTTTTTCTCAAAAAGGGTAAGTCTGGCGTGGTTTTGACCATAACGAGATTTGTAGAGGCATTCATTACGAACATTTTAAACCAAAAATCTTAATTCTAGGCCTAGTAGTTTCCGAGAAAATGAAAATAAACCAAATTATGCCATACTTTTAGCTAAAAATATGTATGTTATTGTGCGATGCACATATTTTTTCTCAAAAACGGTAAGTCTGGCGTGGTTTTGACCATAACAAGATTTGTAGAGGCATTCATTACGAACATTTTAAACCAAAAATCTTAATTCTAGGCCTAGTAGTTTCCGAGAAAATGAAAATAAACCAAATTATGCCATACTTTTAGCTAAAAATATGTATGTTATTGTGCGATGCACATATTTTTTCTCAAAAACGGTAAGTCTGGCGTGGTTTTGACCATAACAAGATTTGTAGAGGCATTCATTACGAACATTTTAAACCAAAAATCTTAATTCTAGGCCTAGTAGTTTCCGAGAAAATGGAAATAAACCAAATTATGCCATACTTTTAGCTAAAAATATGTATGTTATTGTGCGATGCACATATTTTTTCTCAAAAACGGTAAGTCTGGCGTGGTTTTGACCATAACAAGATTTGTAGAGGCATTCATTACGAACATTTTAAACCAAAAATCTTAATTCTAGGCCTAGTAGTTTCCGAGAAAATGGAAATAAACCAAATTATGCCATACTTTTAGCTGAAAATATGTAAAAATATGTATGTTATTGTGCGATACACATATTTTTTCTCAAAAACGGTAAGTCTGGCGTGGTTTTGACCATAACAAGATTTGTAGAGGCATTCATTACGAACATTTTAAACCAAAAATCTTAATTCTAGGCCTAGTAGTTTCCGAGAAAATGAAAATAAACCAAATTATGCCATACTTTTAGCTGAAAATATGTAAAAATATGTATGTTATTGTGCGATACACATATTTTTTCTCAAAAACGGTAAGTCTGGCGTGGTTTTGACCATAACAAGATTTGTAGAGGCATTCATTACGAACATTTTAAACCAAAAATCTTAATTCTAGGCCTAGTAGTTTCCGAGAAAATGGAAATAAACCAAATTATACCATACTTTTAGCTGAAAATATGTAAAAATATGTATGTTATTGTGCGATGCACATATTTTTTCTCAAAAACGGTAAGTCTGGCGTGGTTTTGACCATAACAAGATTTGTAGAGGCATTCATTACGAACATTTTAAACCAAAAATCTTAATTCTAGGCCTAGTAGTTTCCGAGAAAATGAAAATAAACCAAATTATGCCATACTTTTAGCTAAAAATATGTATGTTATTGTGCGATGCACATATTTTTTCTCAAAAACGGTAAGTCTGGCGTGGTTTTGACCATAACAAGATTTGTAGAGGCATTCATTACGAACATTTTAAACCAAAAATCTTAATTCTAGGCCTAGTAGTTTCCGAGAAAATGAAAATAAACCAAATTATGCCATACTTTTAGCTAAAAATATGTATGTTATTGTGCGATGCACATATTTTTTCTCAAAAACGGTAAGTCTGGCGTGGTTTTGACCATAACAAGATTTGTAGAGGCATTCATTACGAACATTTTAAACCAAAAATCTTAATTCTAGGCCTAGTAGTTTCCGAGAAAATGGAAATAAACCAAATTATGCCATACTTTTAGCTAAAAATATGTATGTTATTGTGCGATGCACATATTTTTTCTCAAAAACGGTAAGTCTGGCGTGGTTTTGACCATAACAAGATTTGTAGAGGCATTCATTACGAACATTTTAAACCAAAAATCTTAATTCTAGGCCTAGTAGTTTCCGAGAAAATTAAAATAAACCAAATTATGCCATACTTTTAGCTGAAAATATGTAAAAATATGTATGTTATTGTGCGATGCACATATTTTTTCTTAAAAACGGTAAGTCTGGCGTGGTCTTGACCATAACAAGATTTGTAGAGGCATTCATTACGAACATTTTAAACCAAAAATCTTAATTCTAGGCCTAGTAGTTTCCGAGAAAATGAAAATAAACCAAATTATGCCATACTTTTAGCTAAAAATATGTATGTTATTGTGCGATGCACATATTTTTTCTCAAAAACGGTAAGTCTGGCGTGGTTTTGACCATAACAAGATTTGTAGAGGCATTCATTACGAACATTTTAAACCAAAAATCTTAATTCTAGGCCTAGTAGTTTCCGAGAAAATGGAAATAAACCAAATTATGCCATACTTTTAGCTAAAAATATGTATGTTATTGTGCGATGCACATATTTTTTCTCAAAAACGGTAAGTCTGGCGTGGTTTTGACCATAACAAGATTTGTAGAGGCATTCATTACGAACATTTTAAACCAAAAATCTTAATTCTAGGCCTAGTAGTTTCCGAGAAAATGGAAATAAACCAAATTATGCCATACTTTTAGCTAAAAATATGTATGTTATTGTGCGATGCACATATTTTTTCTCAAAAAGGGTAAGTCTGGCGTGGTTTTGACCATAACAAGATTTGTAGAGGCATTCATTACGAACATTTTAAACCAAAAATCTTAATTCTAGGCCTAGTAGTTTCCGAGAAAATGAAAATAAACCAAATTATGCCATACTTTTAGCTAAAAATATGTATGTTATTGTGCGATGCACATATTTTTTCTCAAAAACGGTAAGTCTGGCGTGGTTTTGACCATAACAAGATTTGTAGAGGCATTCATTACGAACATTTTAAACCAAAAATCTTAATTCTAGGCCTAGTAGTTTCCGAGAAAATGAAAATAAACCAAATTATGCCATACTTTTAGCTAAAAATATGTATGTTATTGTGCGATGCACATATTTTTTCTCAAAAACGGTAAGTCTGGCGTGGTTTTGACCATAACAAGATTTGTAGAGGCATTCATTACGAACATTTTAAACCAAAAATCTTAATTCTAGGCCTAGTAGTTTCCGAGAAAATGGAAATAAACCAAATTATGCCATACTTTTAGCTAAAAATATGTATGTTATTGTGCGATGCACATATTTTTTCTCAAAAACGGTAAGTCTGGCGTGGTTTTGACCATAACAAGATTTGTAGAGGCATTCATTACGAACATTTTAAACCAAAAATCTTAATTCTAGGCCTAGTAGTTTCCGAGAAAATGGTAATAAACCAAATTATGCCATACTTTTAGCTGAAAATATGTAAAAATATGTATGTTATTGTGCGATACACATATTTTTTCTCAAAAACGGTAAGTCTGGCGTGGTTTTGACCATAACAAGATTTGTAGAGGCATTCATTACGAACATTTTAAACCAAAAATCTTAATTCTAGGCCTAGTAGTTTCCGAGAAAATGAAAATAAACCAAATTATGCCATACTTTTAGCTAAAAATATGTATGTTATTGTGCGATGCACATATTTTTTCTCAAAAACGGTAAGTCTGGCGTGGTTTTGACCATAACAAGATTTGTAGAGGCATTCATTACGAACATTTTAAACCAAAAATCTTAATTCTAGGCCTAGTAGTTTCCGAGAAAATGGAAATAAACAAAATTATGCCATACTTTTAGCTGAAAATATGTAAAAATATGTATGTTATTGTGCGATACACATATTTTTTCTCAAAAACGGTAAGTCTGGCGTGGTTTTGACCATAACAAGATTTGTAGAGGCATTCATTACGAACATTTTAAACCAAAAATCTTAATTCTAGGCCTAGTAGTTTCCGAGAAAATGGAAATAAACCAAATTATGCCATACTTTTAGCTAAAAATATGTATGTTATTGTGCGATGCACATATTTTTTCTCAAAAAGGGTAAGTCTGGCGTGGTTTTGACCATAACAAGATTTGTAGAGGCATTCATTACGAACATTTTAAACCAAAAATCTTAATTCTAGGCCTAGTAGTTTCCGAGAAAATGAAAATAAACCAAATTATGCCATACTTTTAGCTAAAAATATGTATGTTATTGTGCGATGCACATATTTTTTCTCAAAAACGGTAAGTCTGGCGTGGTTTTGACCATAACAAGATTTGTAGAGGCATTCATTACGAACATTTTAAACCAAAAATCTTAATTCTAGGCCTAGTAGTTTCCGAGAAAATGAAAATAAACCAAATTATGCCATACTTTTAGCTGAAAATATGTAAAAATATGTATGTTATTGTGCGATACACATATTTTTTCTCAAAAACGGTAAGTCTGGCGTGGTTTTGACCATAACAAGATTTGTAGAGGCATTCATTACGAACATTTTAAACCAAAAATCTTAATTCTAGGCCTAGTAGTTTCCGAGAAAATGAAAATAAACCAAATTATGCCATACTTTTAGCTGAAAATATGTAAAAATATGTATGTTATTGTGCGATGCACATATTTTTTCTCAAAAACGGTAAGTCTGGCGTGGTCTTGACCATAACAAGATTTGTAGAGGCATTCATTACGAACATTTTAAACCAAAAATCTTAATTCTAGGCCTAGTAGTTTCCGAGAAAATGAAAATAAACCAAATTATGCCATACTTTTAGCTAAAAATATGTATGTTATTGTGCGATGCACATATTTTTTCTCAAAAACGGTAAGTCTGGCGTGGTTTTGACCATAACAAGATTTGTAGAGGCATTCATTACGAACATTTTAAACCAAAAATCTTAATTCTAGGCCTAGTAGTTTCCGAGAAAATGGAAATAAACCAAATTATGCCATACTTTTAGCTAAAAATATGTATGTTATTGTGCGATGCACATATTTTTTCTCAAAAAGGGTAAGTCTGGCGTGGTTTTGACCATAACAAGATTTGTAGAGGCATTCATTACGAACATTTTAAACCAAAAATCTTAATTCTAGGCCTAGTAGTTTCCGAGAAAATGAAAATAAACCAAATTATGCCATACTTTTAGCTAAAAATATGTATGTTATTGTGCGATGCACATATTTTTTCTCAAAAACGGTAAGTCTGGCGTGGTTTTGACCATAACAAGATTTGTAGAGGCATTCATTACGAACATTTTAAACCAAAAATCTTAATTCTAGGCCTAGTAGTTTCCGAGAAAATGAAAATAAACCAAATTATGCCATACTTTTAGCTAAAAATATGTATGTTATTGTGCGATGCACATATTTATTCTCAAAAACGGTAAGTCTGGCGTGGTTTTGACCATAACAAGATTTGTAGAGGCATTCATTACGAACATTTTAAACCAAAAATCTTAATTCTAGGCCTAGTAGTTTCCGAGAAAATGGAAATAAACCAAATTATGCCATACTTTTAGCTAAAAATATGTATGTTATTGTGCGATGCACATATTTTTTCTCAAAAACGGTAAGTCTGGCGTGGTTTTGACCATAACAAGATTTGTAGAGGCATTCATTACGAACATTTTAAACCAAAAATCTTAATTCTAGGCCTAGTAGTTTCCGAGAAAATGGAAATAAACCAAATTATGCCATACTTTTAGCTGAAAATATGTAAAAATATGTATGTTATTGTGCGATACACATATTTTTTCTCAAAAACGGTAAGTCTGGCTGGTTTTGACCATAACAAGATTTGTAGAGGCATTCATTACGAACATTTTAAACCAAAAATCTTAATTCTAGGCCTAGTAGTTTCCGAGAAAATGGAAATAAACCAAATTATGCCATACTTTTAGCTGAAAATATGTAAAAATATGTATGTTATTGTGCGATACACATATTTTTTCTCAAAAACGGTAAGTCTGGCGTGGTTTTGACCATAACAAGATTTGTAGAGGCATTCATTACGAACATTTTAAACCAAAAATCTTAATTCTAGGCCTAGTAGTTTCCGAGAAAATGGAAATAAACCAAATTATGCCATACTTTTAGCTGAAAATATGTAAAAATATGTATGTTATTGTGCGATACACATATTTTTTCTCAAAAACGGTAAGTCTGGCGTGGTTTTGACCATAACAAGATTTGTAGAGGCATTCATTACGAACATTTTAAACCAAAAATCTTAATTCTAGGCCTAGTAGTTTCCGAGAAAATGAAAATAAACCAAATTATGCCATACTTTTAGCTAAAAATATGTATGTTATTGTGCGATGCACATATTTTTTCTCAAAAATGGTAAGTCTGGCGTGGTTTTGACCATAACAAGATTTGTAGAGGCATTCATTACGAACATTTTAAACCAAAAATCTTAATTCTAGGCCTAGTAGTTTCCGAGAAAATGAAAATAAACCAAATTATGCCATACTTTTAGCTAAAAATATGTATGTTATTGTGCGATGCACATATTTTTTCTCAAAAACGGTAAGTCTGGCGTGGTTTTGACCATAACAAGATTTGTAGAGGCATTCATTACGAACATTTTAAACCAAAAATCTTAATTCTAGGCCTAGTAGTTTCCGAGAAAATGAAAATAAACCAAATTATGCCATACTTTTAGCTAAAAATATGTATGTTATTGTGCGATGCACATATTTTTTCTCAAAAACGGTAAGTCTGGCGTGGTTTTGACCATAACAAGATTTGTAGAGGCATTCATTACGAACATTTTAAACCAAAAATCTTAATTCTAGGCCTAGTAGTTTCCGAGAAAATGGAAATAAACCAAATTATGCCATACTTTTAGCTAAAAATATGTATGTTATTGTGCGATACACATATTTTTTCTCAAAAACGGTAAGTCTGGCGTGGTTTTGACCATAACAAGATTTGTAGAGGCATTCATTACGAACATTTTAAACCAAAAATCTTAATTCTAGGCCTAGTAGTTTCCGAGAAAATGGAAATAAACCAAATTATGCCATACTTTTAGCTAAAAATATGTATGTTATTGTGCGATGCACATATTTTTTCTCAAAAACGGTAAGTCTGGCGTGGTTTTGACCATAACAAGATTTGTAGAGGCATTCATTACGAACATTTTAAACCAAAAATCTTAATTCTAGGCCTAGTAGTTTCCGAGAAAATGAAAATAAACCAAATTATGCCATACTTTTAGCTAAAAATATGTATGTTATTGTGCGATGCACATATTTTTTCTCAAAAACGGTAAGTCTGGCGTGGTTTTGACCATAACAAGATTTGTAGAGGCATTCATTACGAACATTTTAAACCAAAAATCTTAATTCTAGGCCTAGTAGTTTCCGAGAAAATGGAAATAAACCAAATTATGCCATACTTTTAGCTGAAAATATGTAAAAATATGTATGTTATTGTGCGATGCACATATTTTTTCTCAAAAACGGTAAGTCTGGCGTGGTTTTGACCATAACAAGATTTGTAGAGGCATTCATTACGAACATTTTAAACCAAAAATCTTAATTCTAGGCCTAGTAGTTTCCGAGAAAATGAAAATAAACCAAATTATGCCATACTTTTAGCTAAAAATATGTATGTTATTGTGCGATGCACATATTTTTTCTCAAAAACGGTAAGTCTGGCGTGGTTTTGACCATAACAAGATTTGTAGAGGCATTCATTACGAACATTTTAAACCAAAAATCTTAATTCTAGGCCTAGTAGTTTCCGAGAAAATGGAAATAAACCAAATTATGCCATACTTTTAGCTGAAAATATGTAAAAATATGTATGTTATTGTGCGATGCACATATTTTTTCTCAAAAACGGTAAGTCTTTCGTGGTTTTGACCATAACAAGATTTGTAGAGGCATTCATTACGAACATTTTAAACCAAAAATCTTAATTCTAGGCCTAGTAGTTTCCGAGAAAATGAAAATAAACCAAATTATGCCATACTTTTAGCTAAAAATATGTAAAAATATGTATGTTATTGTGCGATACACATATTTTTTCTCAAAAACGGTAAGTCTGGCGTGGTTTTGACCATAACAAGATTTGTAGAGGCATTCATTACGAACATTTTAAACCAAAAATCTTAATTCTAGGCCTAGTAGTTTCCGAGAAAATGGAAATAAACCAAATTATGCCATACTTTTAGCTGAAAATATGTAAAAATATGTATGTTATTGTGCGATACACATATTTTTTCTCAAAAAGGGTAAGTCTGGCGTGGTTTTGACCATAACAAGATTTGTAGAGGCATTCATTACGAACATTTTAAACCAAAAATCTTAATTCTAGGCCTAGTAGTTTCCGAGAAAATGGAAATAAACCAAATTATGCCATACTTTTAGCTGAAAATATGTAAAAATATGTATGTTATTGTGCGATACACATATTTTTTCTCAAAAACGGTAAGTCTGGCGTGGTTTTGACCATAACAAGATTTGTAGAGGCATTCATTACGAACATTTTAAACCAAAAATCTTAATTCTAGGCCTAGTAGTTTCCGAGAAAATGGAAATAAACCAAATTATGCCATACTTTTAGCTGAAAATATGTATGTTATTGTGCGATGCACATATTTTTTCTCAAAAACGGTAAGTCTGGCGTGGTTTTGACCATAACAAGATTTGTAGAGGCATTCATTACGAACATTTTAAACCAAAAATCTTAATTCTAGGCCTAGTAGTTTCCGAGAAAATGGAAATAAACCAAATTATGCCATACTTTTAGCTGAAAATATGTAAAAATATGTATGTTATTGTGCGATACACATATTTTTTCTCAAAAACGGTAAGTCTGGCGTGGTTTTGACCATAACAAGATTTGTAGAGGCATTCATTACGAACATTTTAAACCAAAAATCTTAATTCTAGGCCTAGTAGTTTCCGAGAAAATGGAAATAAACCAAATTATGCCATACTTTTAGCTAAAAATATGTATGTTATTGTGCGATGCACATATTTTTTCTCAAAAACGGTAAGTCTGGCGTGGTTTTGACCATAACAAGATTTGTAGAGGCATTCATTACGAACATTTTAAACCAAAAATCTTAATTCTAGGCCTAGTAGTTTCCGAGAAAATGAAAATAAACCAAATTATGCCATACTTTTAGCTAAAAATATGTATGTTATTGTGCGATGCACATATTTTTTCTCAAAAAGGGTAAGTCTGGCGTGGTTTTGACCATAACAAGATTTGTAGAGGCATTCATTACGAACATTTTAAACCAAAAATCTTAATTCTAGGCCTAGTAGTTTCCGAGAAAATGGAAATAAACCAAATTATGCCATACTTTTAGCTGAAAATATGTAAAAATATGTATGTTATTGTGCGATACACATATTTTTTCTCAAAAACGGTAAGTCTGGCGTGGTTTTGACCATAACAAGATTTGTAGAGGCATTCATTACGAACATTTTAAACCAAAAATCTTAATTCTAGGCCTAGTAGTTTCCGAGAAAATGGAAATAAACCAAATTATGCCATACTTTTAGCTGAAAATATGTAAAAATATGTATGTTATTGTGCGATACACATATTTTTTCTCAAAAACGGTAAGTCTGGCGTGGTTTTGACCATAACAAGATTTGTAGAGGCATTCATTACGAACATTTTAAACCAAAAATCTTAATTCTAGGCATAGTAGTTTCCGAGAAAATGAAAATAAACCAAATTATGCCATACTTTTAGCTAAAAATATGTATGTTATTGTGCGATGCACATATTTTTTCTCAAAAACGGTAAGTCTGGCGTGGTTTTAACCATAACAAGATTTGTAGAGGCATTCATTACGAACATTTTAAACCAAAAATCTTAATTCTAGGCCTAGTAGTTTCCGAGAAAATGAAAATAAACCAAATTATGCCATACTTTTAGCTAAAAATATGTATGTTATTGTGCGATGCACATATTTTTTCTCAAAAAGGGTAAGTCTGGCGTGGTTTTGACCATAACAGGATTTGTAGAGGCATTCATTACGAACATTTTAAACCAAAAATCTTAATTCTAGGCCTAGTAGTTTCCGAGAAAATGGAAATAAACCAAATTATGCCATACTTTTAGCTGAAAATATGTAAAAATATGTATGTTATTGTGCGATACACATATTTTTTCTCAAAAACGGTAAGTCTGGCGTGGTTTTGACCATAACAAGATTTGTAGAGGCATTCATTACGAACATTTTAAACCAAAAATCTTAATTCTAGGCCTAGTAGTTTCCGAGAAAATGAAAATAAACCAAATTATGCCATACTTTTAGCTAAAAATATGTATGTTATTGTGCGATGCACATATTTTTTCTCAAAAACGGTAAGTCTGGCGTGGTTTTGACCATAACAAGATTTGTAGAGGCATTCATTACGAACATTTTAAACCAAAAATCTTAATTCTAGGCCTAGTAGTTTCCGAGAAAATGAAAATAAACCAAATTATGCCATACTTTTAGCTAAAAATATGTATGTTATTGTGCGATGCACATATTTTTTCTCAAAAAGGGTAAGTCTGGCGTGGTTTTGACCATAACAAGATTTGTAGAGGCATTCATTACGAACATTTTAAACCAAAAATCTTAATTCTAGGCCTAGTAGTTTCCGAGAAAATGGAAATAAACCAAATTATGCCATACTTTTAGCTGAAAATATGTAAAAATATGTATGTTATTGTGCGATACACATATTTTTTCTCAAAAACGGTAAGTCTGGCGTGGTTTTGACCATAACAAGATTTGTAGAGGCATTCATTAATTCTAGGCCTAGTAGTTTCCGAGAAAATGGAAATAAACCAAATTATGCCATACTTTTAGCTGAAAATATGTAAAAATATGTATGTTATTGTGCGATACACATATTTTTTCTCAAAAACGGTAAGTCTGGCGTGGTTTTGACCATAACAAGATTTGTAGAGGCATTCATTACGAACATTTTAAACCAAAAATCTTAATTCTAGGCCTAGTAGTTTCCGAGAAAATGAAAATAAACCAAATTATGCCATACTTTTAGCTAAAAATATGTATGTTATTGTGCGATGCACATATTTTTTCTCAAAAACGGTAAGTCTGGCGTGGTTTTGACCATAACAAGATTTGTAGAGGCATTCATTACGAACATTTTAAACCAAAAATCTTAATTCTAGGCCTAGTAGTTTCCGAGAAAATGAAAATAAACCAAATTATGCCATACTTTTAGCTAAAAATATGTATGTTATTGTGCGATGCACATATTTTTTCTCAAAAAGGGTAAGTCTGGCGTGGTTTTGACCATAACAAGATTTGTAGAGGCATTCATTACGAACATTTTAAACCAAAAATCTTAATTCTAGGCCTAGTAGTTTCCGAGAAAATGGAAATAAACCAAATTATGCCATACTTTTAGCTGAAAATATGTAAAAATATGTATGTTATTGTGCGATACACATATTTTTTCTCAAAAACGGTAAGTCTGGCGTGGTTTTGACCATAACAAGATTTGTAGAGGCATTCATTACGAACATTTTAAACCAAAAATCTTAATTCTAGGCCTAGTAGTTTCCGAGAAAATGGAAATAAACCAAATTATGCCATACTTTTAGCTGAAAATATGTAAAAATATGTATGTTATTGTGCGATACACATATTTTTTCTCAAAAACGGTAAGTCTGGCGTGGTTTTGACCATAACAAGATTTGTAGAGGCATTCATTACGAACATTTTAAACCAAAAATCTTAATTCTAGGCCTAGTAGTTTCCGAGAAAATGGAAATAAACCAAATTATGCCATACTTTTAGCTAAAAATATGTATGTTATTGTGCGATGCACATATTTTTTCTCAAAAACGGTAAGTCTGGCGTGGTTTTGACCATAACAAGATTTGTAGAGGCATTCATTACGAACATTTTAAACCAAAAATCTTAATTCTAGGCCTAGTAGTTTCCGAGAAAATGGAAATAAACCAAATTATGCCATACTTTTAGCTGAAAATATGTAAAAATATGTATGTTATTGTGCGATACACATATTTTTTCTCAAAAACGGTAAGTCTGGCGTGGTTTTGACCATAACAAGATTTGTAGAGGCATTCATTACGAACATTTTAAACCAAAAATCTTAATTCTAGGCCTAGTAGTTTCCGAGAAAATGAAAATAAACCAAATTATGCCATACTTTTAGCTGAAAATATGTATGTTATTGTGCGATGCACATATTTTTTCTCAAAAACGGTAAGTCTGGCGTGGTTTTGACCATAACAAGATTTGTAGAGGCATTCATTACGAACATTTTAAACCAAAAATCTTAATTCTAGGCCTAATAGTTTCCGAGAAAATGGAAATAAACCAAATTATGCCATACTTTTAGCTGAAAATATGTAAAAATATGTATGTTATTGTGCGATGCACATATTTTTTCTCAAAAACGGTAAGTCTGGCGTGGTTTTGACCATAACAAGATTTGTAGAGGCATTCATTACGAACATTTTAAACCAAAAATCTTAATTCTAGGCCTAGTAGTTTCCGAGAAAATGGAAATAAACCAAATTATGCCATACTTTTAGCTGAAAATATGTAAAAATATGTATGTTATTGTGCGATACACATATTTTTTCTCAAAAACGGTAAGTCTGGCGTGGTTTTGACCATAACAAGATTTGTAGAGGCATTCATTACGAACATTTTAAACCAAAAATCCTAATTCTAGGCCTAGTAGTTTCCGAGAAAATGGAAATAAACCAAATTATGCCATACTTTTAGCTGAAAATATGTAAAAATATGTATGTTATTGTGCGATGCACATATTTTTTCTCAAAAACGGTAAGTCTGGCGTGGTTTTGACCATAACAAGATTTGTAGAGGCATTCATTACGAACATTTTAAACCAAAAATCTTAATTCTAGGCCTAGTAGTTTCCGAGAAAATGAAAATAAACCAAATTATGCCATACTTTTAGCTAAAAATATGTATGTTATTGTGCGATGCACATATTTTTTCTCAAAAAGGGTAAGTCTGGCGTGGTTTTGACCATAACAAGATTTGTAGAGGCATTCATTACGAACATTTTAAACCAAAAATCTTAATTCTAGGCCTAGTAGTTTCCGAGAAAATGGAAATAAACCAAATTATGCCATACTTTTAGCTAAAAATATGTATGTTATTGTGCGATACACATATTTTTTCTCAAAAACGGTAAGTCTGGCGTGGTTTTGACCATAACAAGATTTGTAGAGGCATTCATTACGAACATTTTAAACCAAAAATCTTAATTCTAGGCCTAGTAGTTTCCGAGAAAATGAAAATAAACCAAATTATGCCATACTTTTAGCTGAAAATATGTATGTTATTGTGCGATGCACATATTTTTTCTCAAAAACGGTAAGTCTGGCGTGGTTTTGACCATAACAAGATTTGTAGAGGCATTCATTACGAACATTTTAAACCAAAAATCTTAATTCTAGGCCTAGTAGTTTCCGAGAAAATGGAAATAAACCAAATTATGCCATACTTTTAGCTGAAAATATGTAAAAATATGTATGTTATTGTGCGATACACATATTTTTTCTCAAAAACGGTAAGTCTGGCGTGGTTTTGACCATAACAAGATTTGTAGAGGCATTCATTACGAACATTTTAAACCAAAAATCTTAATTCTACGCCTAGTAGTTTCCGAGAAAATGGAAATAAACCAAATTATGCCATACTTTTAGCTGAAAATATGTAAAAATATGTATGTTATTGTGCGATACACATATTTTTTCTCAAAAACGGTAAGTCTGGCGTGGTTTTGACCATAACAAGATTTGTAGAGGCATTCATTACGAACATTTTAAACCAAAAATCTTAATTCTAGGCCTAGTAGTTTCCGAGAAAATGGAAATAAACCAAATTATGCCATACTTTTAGCTGAAAATATGTAAAAATATGTATGTTATTGTGCGATACACATATTTTTTCTCAAAAACAAGATTTGTAGAGGCATTCATTACGAACATTTTAAACCAAAAATCTTAATTCTAGGCCTAGTAGTTTCCGAGAAAATGGAAATAAACCAAATTATGCCATACTTTTAGCTGAAAATATGTATGTTATTGTGCGATGCACATATTTTTTCTCAAAAACGGTAAGTCTGGCGTGGTTTTGACCATAACAAGATTTGTAGAGGCATTCATTACGAACATTTTAAACCAAAAATCTTAATTCTAGGCCTAGTAGTTTCCGAGAAAATGAAAATAAACCAAATTATGCCATACTTTTAGCTAAAAATATGTATGTTATTGTGCGATGCACATATTTTTTCTCAAAAACGGTAAGTCTGGCGTGGTTTTGACCATAACAAGATTTGTAGAGGCATTCATTACGAACATTTTAAACCAAAAATCTTAATTCTAGGCCTAGTAGTTTCCGAGAAAATGAAAATAAACCAAATTATGCCATACTTTTAGCTAAAAATATGTATGTTATTGTGCGATGCACATATTTTTTCTCAAAAACGGTAAGTCTGGCGTGGTTTTGACCATAACAAGATTTGTAGAGGCATTCATTACGAACATTTTAAACCAAAAATCTTAATTCTAGGCCTAGTAGTTTCCGAGAAAATGGAAATAAACCAAATTATGCCATACTTTTAGCTGAAAATATGTAAAAATATGTATGTTATTGTGCGATACACATATTTTTTCTCAAAAACGGTAAGTCTGGCGTGGTTTTGACCATAACAAGATTTGTAGAGGCATTCATTACGAACATTTTAAACCAAAAATCTTAATTCTAGGCCTAGTAGTTTCCGAGAAAATGAAAATAAACCAAATTATGCCATACTTTTAGCTAAAAATATGTATGTTATTGTGCGATGCACATATTTTTTCTCAAAAACGGTAAGTCTGGCGTGGTTTTGACCATAACAAGATTTGTAGAGGCATTCATTACGAACATTTTAAATCAAAAATCTTAATTCTAGGCCTAGTAGTTTCCGAGAAAATGGAAATAAACCAAATTATGCCATACTTTTAGCTGAAAATATGTAAAAATATGTATGTTATTGTGCGATACACATATTTTTTCTCAAAAACGGTAAGTCTGGCGTGGTTTTGACCATAACAAGATTTGTAGAGGCATTCATTACGAACATTTTAAACCAAAAATCTTAATTCTAGGCCTAGTAGTTTCCGAGAAAATGGAAATAAACCAAATTATGCCATACTTTTAGCTGAAAATATGTAAAAATATGTATGTTATTGTGCGATACACATATTTTTTCTCAAAAACGGTAAGTCTGGCGTGGTTTTGACCATAACAAGATTTGTAGAGGCATTCATTACGAACATTTTAAACCAAAAATCTTAATTCTAGGCCTAGTAGTTTCCGAGAAAATGGAAATAAACCAAATTATGCCATACTTTTAGCTGAAAATATGTAAAAATATGTATGTTATTGTGCGATACACATATTTTTTCTCAAAAACGGTAAGTCTGGCGTGGTTTTGACCATAACAAGATTTGTAGAGGCATTCATTACGAACATTTTAAACCAAAAATCTTAATTCTAGGCCTAGTAGTTTCCGAGAAAATGGAAATAAACCAAATTATGCCATACTTTTAGCTGAAAATATGTAAAAATATGTATGTTATTGTGCGATACACATATTTTTTCTCAAAAACGGTAAGTCTGGCGTGGTTTTGACCATAACAAGATTTGTAGAGGCATTCATTACGAACATTTTAAACCAAAAATCTTAATTCTAGGCCTAGTAGTTTCCGAGAAAATGAAAATAAACCAAATTATGCCATACTTTTAGCTAAAAATATGTATGTTATTGTGCGATGCACATATTTTTTCTCAAAAACGGTAAGTCTGGCGTGGTTTTGACCATAACAAGATTTGTAGAGGCATTCATTACGAACATTTTAAACCAAAAATCTTAATTCTAGGCCTAGTAGTTTCCGAGAAAATGGAAATAAACCAAATTATGCCATACTTTTAGCTGAAAATATGTATGTTATTGTGCGATGCACATATTTTTTCTCAAAAACGGTAAGTCTGGCGTGGTTTTGACCATAACAAGATTTGTAGAGGCATTCATTACGAACATTTTAAACCAAAAATCTTAATTCTAGGCCTAGTAGTTTCCGAGAAAATGAAAATAAACCAAATTATGCCATACTTTTAGCTAAAAATATGTATGTTATTGTGCGATGCACATATTTTTTCTCAAAAACGGTAAGTCTGGCGTGGTTTTGACCATAACAAGATTTGTAGAGGCATTCATTACGAACATTTTAAACCAAAAATCTTAATTCTAGGCCTAGTAGTTTCCGAGAAAATGAAAATAAACCAAATTATGCCATACTTTTAGCTAAAAATATGTATGTTATTGTGCGATGCACATATTTTTTCTCAAAAACGGTAAGTCTGGCGTGGTTTTGACCATAACAAGATTTGTAGAGGCATTCATTACGAACATTTTAAACCAAAAATCTTAATTCTAGGCCTAGTAGTTTCCGAGAAAATGGAAATAAACCAAATTATGCCATACTTTTAGCTGAAAATATGTAAAAATATGTATGTTATTGTGCGATACACATATTTTTTCTCAAAAACGGTAAGTCTGGCGTGGTTTTGACCATAACAAGATTTGTAGAGGCATTCATTACGAACATTTTAAACCAAAAATCTTAATTCTAGGCCTAGTAGTTTCCGAGAAAATGAAAATAAACCAAATTATGCCATACTTTTAGCTAAAAATATGTATGTTATTGTGCGATGCACATATTTTTTCTCAAAAACGGTAAGTCTGGCGTGGTTTTGACCATAACAAGATTTGTAGAGGCATTCATTACGAACATTTTAAACCAAAAATCTTAATTCTAGGCCTAGTAGTTTCCGAGAAAATGGAAATAAACCAAATTATGCCATACTTTTAGCTGAAAATATGTAAAAATATGTATGTTATTGTGCGATACACATATTTTTTCTCAAAAACGGTAAGTCTGGCGTGGTTTTGACCATAACAAGATTTGTAGAGGCATTCATTACGAACATTTTAAACCAAAAATCTTAATTCTAGGCCTAGTAGTTTCCGAGAAAATGGAAATAAACCAAATTATGCCATACTTTTAGCTGAAAATATGTAAAAATATGTATGTTATTGTGCGATACACATATTTTTTCTCAAAAACGGTAAGTCTGGCGTGGTTTTGACCATAACAAGATTTGTAGAGGCATTCATTACGAACATTTTAAACCAAAAATCTTAATTCTAGGCCTAGTAGTTTCCGAGAAAATGGAAATAAACCAAATTATGCCATACTTTTAGCTGAAAATATGTAAAAATATGTATGTTATTGTGCGATACACATATTTTTTCTCAAAAACGGTAAGTCTGGCGTGGTTTTGACCATAACAAGATTTGTAGAGGCATTCATTACGAACATTTTAAACCAAAAATCTTAATTCTAGGCCTAGTAGTTTCCGAGAAAATGGAAATAAACCAAATTATGCCATACTTTTAGCTGAAAATATGTATGTTATTGTGCGATGCACATATTTTTTCTCAAAAACGGTAAGTCTGGCGTGGTTTTGACCATAACAATATTTGTAGAGGCATTCATTACGAACATTTTAAACCAAAAATCTTAATTCTAGGCCTAGTAGTTTCCGAGAAAATGAAAATAAACCAAATTATGCCATACTTTTAGCTAAAAATATGTATGTTATTGTGCGATGCACATATTTTTTCTCAAAAACGGTAAGTCTGGCGTGGTTTTGACCATAACAAGATTTGTAGAGGCATTCATTACGAACATTTTAAACCAAAAATCTTAATTCTAGGCCTACTAGTTTCCGAGAAAATGAAAATAAACCAAATTATGCCATACTTTTAGCTAAAAATATGTGTTATTGTGCGATGCACATATTTTTTCTCAAAAACGGTAAGTCTGGCGTGGTTTTGACCATAACAAGATTTGTAGAGGCATTCATTACGAACATTTTAAACCAAAAATCTTAATTCTAGGCCTAGTAGTTTCCGAGAAAATGGAAATAAACCAAATTATGCCATACTTTTAGCTGAAAATATGTAAAAATATGTATGTTATTGTGCGATACACATATTTTTTCTCAAAAACGGTAAGTCTGGCGTGGTTTTGACCATAACAAGATTTGTAGAGGCATTCATTACGAACATTTTAAACCAAAAATCTTAATTCTAGGCCTAGTAGTTTCCGAGAAAATGAAAATAAACCAAATTATGCCATACTTTTAGCTAAAAATATGTATGTTATTGTGCGATGCACATATTTTTTCTCAAAAACGGTAAGTCTGGCGTGGTTTTGACCATAACAAGATTTGTAGAGGCATTCATTACGAACATTTTAAACCAAAAATCTTAATTCTAGGCCTAGTAGTTTCCGAGAAAATGGAAATAAACCAAATTATGCCATACTTTTAGCTGAAAATATGTAAAAATATGTATGTTATTGTGCGATACACATATTTTTTCTCAAAAACGGTAAGTCTGGCGTGGTTTTGACCATAACAAGATTTGTAGAGGCATTCATTACGAACATTTTAAACCAAAAATCTTAATTCTAGGCCTAGTAGTTTCCGAGAAAATGGAAATAAACCAAATTATGCCATACTTTTAGCTGAAAATATGTAAAAATATGTATGTTATTGTGCGATACACATATTTTTTCTCAAAAACGGTAAGTCTGGCGTGGTTTTGACCATAACAAGATTTGTAGAGGCATTCATTACGAACATTTTAAACCAAAAATCTTAATTCTAGGCCTAGTAGTTTCCGAGAAAATGGAAATAAACCAAATTATGCCATACTTTTAGCTGAAAATATGTAAAAATATGTATGTTATTGTGCGATACACATATTTTTTCTCAAAAACGGTAAGTCTGGCGTGGTTTTGACCATAACAAGATTTGTAGAGGCATTCATTACGAACATTTTAAACCAAAAATCTTAATTCTAGGCCTAGTAGTTTCCGAGAAAATGGAAATAAACCAAATTATGCCATACTTTTAGCTGAAAATATGTATGTTATTGTGCGATACACATATTTTTTCTCAAAAACGGTAAGTCTGGCGTGGTTTTGACCATAACAAGATTTGTAGAGGCATTCATTACGAACATTTTAAACCAAAAATCTTAATTCTAGGCCTAGTAGTTTCCGAGAAAATGAAAATAAACCAAATTATGCCATACTTTTAGCTAAAAATATGTATGTTATTGTGCGATGCACATATTTTTTCTCAAAAACGGTAAGTCTGGCGTGGTTTTGACCATAACAAGATTTGTAGAGGCATTCATTACGAACATTTTAAACCAAAAATCTTAATTCTAGGCCTAGTAGTTTCCGAGAAAATGGAAATAAACCAAATTATGCCATACTTTTAGCTGAAAATATGTAAAAATATGTATGTTATTGTGCGATACATATATTTTTTCTCAAAAACGGTAAGTCTGGCGTGGTTTTGACCATAACAAGATTTGTAGAGGCATTCATTACGAACATTTTAAACCAAAAATCTTAATTCTAGGCCTAGTAGTTTCCGAGAAAATGGAAATAAACCAAATTATGCCATACTTTTAGCTGAAGATATGTAAAAATATGTATGTTATTGTGCGATACACATATTTTTTCTCAAAAACGGTAAGTCTGGCGTGGTTTTGACCATAACAAGATTTGTAGAGGCATTCATTACGAACATTTTAAACCAAAAATCTTAATTCTAGGCCTAGTAGTTTCCGAGAAAATGGAAATAAACCAAATTATGCCATACTTTTAGCTGAAAATATGTAAAAATATGTATGTTATTGTGCGATACACATATTTTTTCTCAAAAACGGTAAGTCTGGCGTGGTTTTGACCATAACAAGATTTGTAGAGGCATTCATTACGAACATTTTAAACCAAAAATCTTAATTCTAGGCCTAGTAGTTTCCGAGAAAATGGAAATAAACCAAATTATGCCATACTTTTAGCTGAAAATATGTATGTTATTGTGCGATGCACATATTTTTTCTCAAAAACGGTAAGTCTGGCGTGGTTTTGACCATAACAAGATTTGTAGAGGCATTCATTACGAACATTTTAAACCAAAAATCTTAATTCTAGGCCTAGTAGTTTCCGAGAAAATGAAAATAAACCAAATTATGCCATACTTTTAGCTAAAAATATGTATGTTATTGTGCGATGCACATATTTTTTCTCAAAAACGGTAAGTCTGGCGTGGTTTTGACCATAACAAGATTTGTAGAGGCATTCATTACGAACATTTTAAACCAAAAATCTTAATTCTAGGCCTAGTAGTTTCCGAGAAAATGAAAATAAACCAAATTATGCCATACTTTTAGCTAAAAATATGTATGTTATTGTGCGATGCACATATTTTTTCTCAAAAACGGTAAGTCTGGCGTGGTTTTGACCATAACAAGATTTGTAGAGGCATTCATTACGAACATTTTAAACCAAAAATCTTAATTCTAGGCCTAGTAGTTTCCGAGAAAATGGAAATAAACCAAATTATGCCATACTTTTAGCTGAAAATATGTAAAAATATGTATGTTATTGTGCGATACACATATTTTTTCTCAAAAACGGTAAGTCTGGCGTGGTTTTGACCATAACAAGATTTGTAGAGGCATTCATTACGAACATTTTAAACCAAAAATCTTAATTCTAGGCCTAGTAGTTTCCGAGAAAATGGAAATAAACCAAATTATGCCATACTTTTAGCTGAAAATATGTATGTTATTGTGCGATGCACATATTTTTTCTCAAAAACGGTAAGTCTGGCGTGGTTTTGACCATAACAAGATTTGTAGAGGCATTCATTACGAACATTTTAAACCAAAAATCTTAATTCTAGGCCTAGTAGTTTCCGAGAAAATGAAAATAAACCAAATTATGCCATACTTTTAGCTAAAAATATGTATGTTATTGTGCGATACACATATTTTTTCTCAAAAACGGTAAGTCTGGCGTGGTTTTGACCATAACAAGATTTGTAGAGGCATTCATTACGAACATTTTAAACCAAAAATCTTAATTCTAGGCCTAGTAGTTTCCGAGAAAATGGAAATAAACCAAATTATGCCATACTTTTAGCTGAAAATATGTATGTTATTGTGCGATGCACATATTTTTTCTCAAAAACGGTAAGTCTGGCGTGGTTTTGACCATAACAAGATTTGTAGAGGCATTCATTACGAACATTTTAAACCAAAAATCTTAATTCTAGGCCTAGTAGTTTCCGAGAAAATGAAAATAAACCAAATTATGCCATACTTTTAGCTAAAAATATGTATGTTATTGTGCGATGCACATATTTTTTCTCAAAAACGGTAAGTCTGGCGTGGTTTTGACCATAACAAGATTTGTAGAGGCATTCATTACGAACATTTTAAACCAAAAATCTTAATTCTAGGCCTAGTAGTTTCCGAGAAAATGGAAATAAACCAAATTATGCCATACTTTTAGCTGAAAATATGTAAAAATATGTATGTTATTGTGCGATACACATATTTTTTCTCAAAAACGGTAAGTCTGGCGTGGTTTTGACCATAACAAGATTTGTAGAGGCATTCATTACGAACATTTTAAACCAAAAATCTTAATTCTAGGCCTAGTAGTTTCCGAGAAAATGGAAATAAACCAAATTATGCCATACTTTTAGCTGAAAATATGTAAAAATATGTATGTTATTGTGCGATACACATATTTTTTCTCAAAAACGGTAAGTCTGGCGTGGTTTTGACCATAACAAGATTTGTAGAGGCATTCATTACGAACATTTTAAACCAAAAATCTTAATTCTAGGCCTAGTAGTTTCCGAGAAAATGGAAATAAACCAAATTATGCCATACTTTTAGCTGAAAATATGTAAAAATATGTATGTTATTGTGCGATACACATATTTTTTCTCAAAAACGGTAAGTCTGGCGTGGTTTTGACCATAACAAGATTTGTAGAGGCATTCATTACGAACATTTTAAACCAAAAATCTTAATTCTAGGCCTAGTAGTTTCCGAGAAAATGGAAATAAACCAAATTATGCCATACTTTTAGCTGAAAATATGTAAAAATATGTATGTTATTGTGCGATGCACATATTTTTTCTCAAAAACGGTAAGTCTGGCGTGGTTTTGACCATAACAAGATTTGTAGAGGCATTCATTACGAACATTTTAAACCAAAAATCTTAATTCTAGGCCTAGTAGTTTCCGAGAAAATGAAAATAAACCAAATTATGCCATACTTTTAGCTAAAAATATGTATGTTATTGTGCGATGCACATATTTTTTCTCAAAAACGGTAAGTCTGGCGTGGTTTTGACCATAACAAGATTTGTAGAGGCATTCATTACGAACATTTTAAACCAAAAATCTTAATTCTAGGCCTAGTAGTTTCCGAGAAAATGGAAATAAACCAAATTATGCCATACTTTTAGCTGAAAATATGTAAAAATATGTATGTTATTGTGCGATACACATATTTTTTCTCAAAAACGGTAAGTCTGGCGTGGTTTTGACCATAACAAGATTTGTAGAGGCATTCATTACGAACATTTTAAACCAAAAATCTTAATTCTAGGCCTAGTAGTTTCCGAGAAAATGGAAATAAACCAAATTATGCCATACTTTTAGCTAAAAATATGTATGTTATTGTGCGATGCACATATTTTTTCTCAAAAACGGTAAGTCTGGCGTGGTTTTGACCATAACAAGATTTGTAGAGGCATTCATTACGAACATTTTAAACCAAAAATCTTAATTCTAGGCCTAGTAGTTTCCGAGAAAATGGAAATAAACCAAATTATGCCATACTTTTAGCTGAAAATATGTAAAAATATGTATGTTATTGTGCGATACACATATTTTTTCTCAAAAACGGTAAGTCTGGCGGGGTTTTGACCATAACAAGATTTGTAGAGGCATTCATTACGAACATTTTAAACCAAAAATCTTAATTCTAGGCCTAGTAGTTTCCGAGAAAATGGAAATAAACCAAATTATGCCATACTTTTAGCTGAAAATATGTAAAAATATGTATGTTATTGTGCGATACACATATTTTTTCTCAAAAACGGTAAGTCTGGCGTGGTTTTGACCATAACAAGATTTGTAGAGGCATTCATTACGAACATTTTAAACCAAAAATCTTAATTCTAGGCCTAGTAGTTTCCGAGAAAATGGAAATAAACCAAATTATGCCATACTTTTAGCTGAAAATATGTAAAAATATGTATGTTATTGTGCGATACACATATTTTTTCTCAAAAACGGTAAGTCTGGCGTGGTTTTGACCATAACAAGATTTGTAGAGGCATTCATTACGAACATTTTAAACCAAAAATCTTAATTCTAGGCCTAGTAGTTTCCGAGAAAATGGAAATAAACCAAATTATGCCATACTTTTAGCTAAAAATATGTATGTTATTGTGCGATGCACATATTTTTTCTCAAAAACGGTAAGTCTGGCGTGGTTTTGACCATAACAAGATTTGTAGAGGCATTCATTACGAACATTTTAAACCAAAAATCTTAATTCTAGGCCTAGTAGTTTCCGAGAAAATGGAAATAAACCAAATTATGCCATACTTTTAGCTGAAAATATGTAAAAATATGTATGTTATTGTGCGATACACATATTTTTTCTCAAAAACGGTAAGTCTGGCGGGGTTTTGACCATAACAAGATTTGTAGAGGCATTCATTACGAACATTTTAAACCAAAAATCTTAATTCTAGGCCTAGTAGTTTCCGAGAAAATGGAAATAAACCAAATTATGCCATACTTTTAGCTGAAAATATGTAAAAATATGTATGTTATTGTGCGATACACATATTTTTTCTCAAAAACGGTAAGTCTGGCGTGGTTTTGACCGTAACAAGATTTGTAGAGGCATTCATTACGAACATTTTAAACCAAAAATCTTAATTCTAGGCCTAGTAGTTTCCGAGAAAATGGAAATAAACCAAATTATGCCATACTTTTAGCTGAAAATATGTAAAAATATGTATGTTATTGTGCGATACACATATTTTTTCTCAAAAACGGTAAGTCTGGCGTGGTTTTGACCATAACAAGATTTGTAGAGGCATTCATTACGAACATTTTAAACCAAAAATCTTAATTCTAGGCCTAGTAGTTTCCGAGAAAATGAAAATAAACCAAATTATGCCATACTTTTAGCTAAAAATATGTATGTTATTGTGCGATGCACATATTTTTTCTCAAAAACGGTAAGTCTGGCGTGGTTTTGACCATAACAAGATTTGTAGAGGCATTCATTACGAACATTTTAAACCAAAAATCTTAATTCTAGGCCTAGTAGTTTCCGAGAAAATGGAAATAAACCAAATTATGCCATACTTTTAGCTGAAAATATGTATGTTATTGTGCGATGCACATATTTTTTCTCAAAAACGGTAAGTCTGGCGTGGTTTTGACCATAACAAGATTTGTAGAGGCATTCATTACGAACATTTTAAACCAAAAATCTTAATTCTAGGCCTAGTAGTTTCCGAGAAAATGAAAATAAACCAAATTATGCCATACTTTTAGCTAAAAATATGTATGTTATTGTGCGATACACATATTTTTTCTCAAAAACGGTAAGTCTGGCGTGGTTTTGACCATAACAAGATTTGTAGAGGCATTCATTACGAACATTTTAAACCAAAAATCTTAATTCTAGGCCTAGTAGTTTCCGAGAAAATGGAAATAAACCAAATTATGCCATACTTTTAGCTGAAAATATGTATGTTATTGTGCGATGCACATATTTTTTCTCAAAAACGGTAAGTCTGGCGTGGTTTTGACCATAACAAGATTTGTAGAGGCATTCATTACGAACATTTTAAACCAAAAATCTTAATTCTAGGCCTAGTAGTTTCCGAGAAAATGAAAATAAACCAAATTATGCCATACTTTTAGCTAAAAATATGTATGTTATTGTGCGATGCACATATTTTTTCTCAAAAACGGTAAGTCTGGCGTGGTTTTGACCATAACAAGATTTGTAGAGGCATTCATTACGAACATTTTAAACCAAAAATCTTAATTCTAGGCCTAGTAGTTTCCGAGAAAATGGAAATAAACCAAATTATGCCATACTTTTAGCTGAAAATATGTAAAAATATGTATGTTATTGTGCGATACACATATTTTTTCTCAAAAACGGTAAGTCTGGCGTGGTTTTGACCATAACAAGATTTGTAGAGGCATTCATTACGAACATTTTAAACCAAAAATCTTAATTCTAGGCCTAGTAGTTTCCGAGAAAATGGAAATAAACCAAATTATGCCATACTTTTAGCTAAAAATATGTATGTTATTGTGCGATGCACATATTTTTTCTCAAAAACGGTAAGTCTGGCGTGGTTTTGACCATAACAAGATTTGTAGAGGCATTCATTACGAACATTTTAAACCAAAAATCTTAATTCTAGGCCTAGTAGTTTCCGAGAAAATGGAAATAAACCAAATTATGCCATACTTTTAGCTGAAAATATGTAAAAATATGTATGTTATTGTGCGATACACATATTTTTTCTCAAAAACGGTAAGTCTGGCGGGGTTTTGACCATAACAAGATTTGTAGAGGCATTCATTACGAACATTTTAAACCAAAAATCTTAATTCTAGGCCTAGTAGTTTCCGAGAAAATGGAAATAAACCAAATTATGCCATACTTTTAGCTGAAAATATGTAAAAATATGTATGTTATTGTGCGATACACATATTTTTTCTCAAAAACGGTAAGTCTGGCGTGGTTTTGACCATAACAAGATTTGTAGAGGCATTCATTACGAACATTTTAAACCAAAAATCTTAATTCTAGGCCTAGTAGTTTCCGAGAAAATGGAAATAAACCAAATTATGCCATACTTTTAGCTGAAAATATGTAAAAATATGTATGTTATTGTGCGATACACATATTTTTTCTCAAAAACGGTAAGTCTGGCGTGGTTTTGACCATAACAAGATTTGTAGAGGCATTCATTACGAACATTTTAAACCAAAAATCTTAATTCTAGGCCTAGTAGTTTCCGAGAAAATGGAAATAAACCAAATTATGCCATACTTTTAGCTAAAAATATGTATGTTATTGTGCGATGCACATATTTTTTCTCAAAAACGGTAAGTCTGGCGTGGTTTTGACCATAACAAGATTTGTAGAGGCATTCATTACGAACATTTTAAACCAAAAATCTTAATTCTAGGCCTAGTAGTTTCCGAGAAAATGGAAATAAACCAAATTATGCCATACTTTTAGCTGAAAATATGTAAAAATATGTATGTTATTGTGCGATACACATATTTTTTCTCAAAAACGGTAAGTCTGGCGGGGTTTTGACCATAACAAGATTTGTAGAGGCATTCATTACGAACATTTTAAACCAAAAATCTTAATTCTAGGCCTAGTAGTTTCCGAGAAAATGGAAATAAACCAAATTATGCCATACTTTTAGCTGAAAATATGTAAAAATATGTATGTTATTGTGCGATACACATATTTTTTCTCAAAAACGGTAAGTCTGGCGTGGTTTTGACCGTAACAAGATTTGTAGAGGCATTCATTACGAACATTTTAAACCAAAAATCTTAATTCTAGGCCTAGTAGTTTCCGAGAAAATGGAAATAAACCAAATTATGCCATACTTTTAGCTGAAAATATGTAAAAATATGTATGTTATTGTGCGATACACATATTTTTTCTCAAAAACGGTAAGTCTGGCGTGGTTTTGACCATAACAAGATTTGTAGAGGCATTCATTACGAACATTTTAAACCAAAAATCTTAATTCTAGGCCTAGTAGTTTCCGAGAAAATGAAAATAAACCAAATTATGCCATACTTTTAGCTAAAAATATGTATGTTATTGTGCGATGCACATATTTTTTCTCAAAAACGGTAAGTCTGGCGTGGTTTTGACCATAACAAGATTTGTAGAGGCATTCATTACGAACATTTTAAACCAAAAATCTTAATTCTAGGCCTAGTAGTTTCCGAGAAAATGAAAATAAACCAAATTATGCCATACTTTTAGCTAAAAATATGTATGTTATTGTGCGATGCACATATTTTTTCTCAAAAACGGTAAGTCTGGCGTGGTTTTGACCATAACAAGATTTGTAGAGGCATTCATTACGAACATTTTAAACCAAAAATCTTAATTCTAGGCCTAGTAGTTTCCGAGAAAATGAAAATAAACCAAATTATGCCATACTTTTAGCTAAAAATATGTATGTTATTGTGCGATGCACATATTTTTTCTCAAAAACGGTAAGTCTGGCGTGGTTTTGACCATAACAAGATTTGTAGAGGCATTCATTACGAACATTTTAAACCAAAAATCTTAATTCTAGGCCTAGTAGTTTCCGAGAAAATGGAAATAAACCAAATTATGCCATACTTTTAGCTGAAAATATGTAAAAATATGTATGTTATTGTGCGATACACATATTTTTTCTCAAAAACGGTAAGTCTGGCGTGGTTTTGACCATAACAAGATTTGTAGAGGCATTCATTACGAACATTTTAAACCAAAAATCTTAATTCTAGGCCTAGTAGTTTCCGAGAAAATGAAAATAAACCAAATTATGCCATACTTTTAGCTAAAAATATGTATGTTATTGTGCGATGCACATATTTTTTCTCAAAAACGGTAAGTCTGGCGTGGTTTTGACCATAACAAGATTTGTAGAGGCATTCATTACGAACATTTTAAACCAAAAATCTTAATTCTAGGCCTAGTAGTTTCCGAGAAAATGAAAATAAACCAAATTATGCCATACTTTTAGCTAAAAATATGTATGTTATTGTGCGATGCACATATTTTTTCTCAAAAACGGTAAGTCTGGCGTGGTTTTGACCATAACAAGATTTGTAGAGGCATTCATTACGAACATTTTAAACCAAAAATCTTAATTCTAGGCCTAGTAGTTTCCGAGAAAATGAAAATAAACCAAATTATGCCATACTTTTAGCTAAAAATATGTATGTTATTGTGCGATGCACATATTTTTTCTCAAAAACGGTAAGTCTGGCGTGGTTTTGACCATAACAAGATTTGTAGAGGCATTCATTACGAACATTTTAAACCAAAAATCTTAATTCTAGGCCTAGTAGTTTCCGAGAAAATGGAAATAAACCAAATTATGCCATACTTTTAGCTGAAAATATGTAAAAATATGTATGTTATTGTGCGATACACATATTTTTTCTCAAAAACGGTAAGTCTGGCGTGGTTTTGACCATAACAAGATTTGTAGAGGCATTCATTACGAACATTTTAAACCAAAAATCTTAATTCTAGGCCTAGTAGTTTCCGAGAAAATGAAAATAAACCAAATTATGCCATACTTTTAGCTGAAAATATGTAAAAATATGTATGTTATTGTGCGATACACATATTTTTTCTCAAAAACGGTAAGTCTGGCGGGGTTTTGACCATAACAAGATTTGTAGAGGCATTCATTACGAACATTTTAAACCAAAAATCTTAATTCTAGGCCTAGTAGTTTCCGAGAAAATGGAAATAAACCAAATTATGCCATACTTTTAGCTGAAAATATGTAAAAATATGTATGTTATTGTGCGATACACATATTTTTTCTCAAAAACGGTAAGTCTGGCGTGGTTTTGACCATAACAAGATTTGTAGAGGCATTCATTACGAACATTTTAAACCAAAAATCTTAATTCTAGGCCTAGTAGTTTCCGAGAAAATGGAAATAAACCAAATTATGCCATACTTTTAGCTGAAAATATGTAAAAATATGTATGTTATTGTGCGATACACATATTTTTTCTCAAAAACGGTAAGTCTGGCGTGGTTTTGACCATAACAAGATTTGTAGAGGCATTCATTACGAACATTTTAAACCAAAAATCTTAATTCTAGGCCTAGTAGTTTCCGAGAAAATGAAAATAAACCAAATTATGCCATACTTTTAGCTAAAAATATGTATGTTATTGTGCGATGCACATATTTTTTCTCAAAAACGGTAAGTCTGGCGTGGTTTTGACCATAACAAGATTTGTAGAGGCATTCATTACGAACATTTTAAACCAAAAATCTTAATTCTAGGCCTAGTAGTTTCCGAGAAAATGGAAATAAACCAAATTATGCCATACTTTTAGCTGAAAATATGTAAAAATATGTATGTTATTGTGCGATACACATATTTTTTCTCAAAAACGGTAAGTCTGGCGGGGTTTTGACCATAACAAGATTTGTAGAGGCATTCATTACGAACATTTTAAACCAAAAATCTTAATTCTAGGCCTAGTAGTTTCCGAGAAAATGGAAATAAACCAAATTATGCCATACTTTTAGCTGAAAATATGTAAAAATATGTATGTTATTGTGCGATACACATATTTTTTCTCAAAAACGGTAAGTCTGGCGTGGTTTTGACCGTAACAAGATTTGTAGAGGCATTCATTACGAACATTTTAAACCAAAAATCTTAATTCTAGGCCTAGTAGTTTCCGAGAAAATGGAAATAAACCAAATTATGCCATACTTTTAGCTGAAAATATGTAAAAATATGTATGTTATTGTGCGATACACATATTTTTTCTCAAAAACGGTAAGTCTGGCGTGGTTTTGACCATAACAAGATTTGTAGAGGCATTCATTACGAACATTTTAAACCAAAAATCTTAATTCTAGGCCTAGTAGTTTCCGAGAAAATGAAAATAAACCAAATTATGCCATACTTTTAGCTAAAAATATGTATGTTATTGTGCGATGCACATATTTTTTCTCAAAAACGGTAAGTCTGGCGTGGTTTTGACCATAACAAGATTTGTAGAGGCATTCATTACGAACATTTTAAACCAAAAATCTTAATTCTAGGCCTAGTAGTTTCCGAGAAAATGAAAATAAACCAAATTATGCCATACTTTTAGCTAAAAATATGTATGTTATTGTGCGATGCACATATTTTTTCTCAAAAACGGTAAGTCTGGCGTGGTTTTGACCATAACAAGATTTGTAGAGGCATTCATTACGAACATTTTAAACCAAAAATCTTAATTCTAGGCCTAGTAGTTTCCGAGAAAATGAAAATAAACCAAATTATGCCATACTTTTAGCTAAAAATATGTATGTTATTGTGCGATGCACATATTTTTTCTCAAAAACGGTAAGTCTGGCGTGGTTTTGACCATAACAAGATTTGTAGAGGCATTCATTACGAACATTTTAAACCAAAAATCTTAATTCTAGGCCTAGTAGTTTCCGAGAAAATGGAAATAAACCAAATTATGCCATACTTTTAGCTGAAAATATGTAAAAATATGTATGTTATTGTGCGATACACATATTTTTTCTCAAAAACGGTAAGTCTGGCGTGGTTTTGACCATAACAAGATTTGTAGAGGCATTCATTACGAACATTTTAAACCAAAAATCTTAATTCTAGGCCTAGTAGTTTCCGAGAAAATGAAAATAAACCAAATTATGCCATACTTTTAGCTAAAAATATGTATGTTATTGTGCGATGCACATATTTTTTCTCAAAAACGGTAAGTCTGGCGTGGTTTTGACCATAACAAGATTTGTAGAGGCATTCATTACGAACATTTTAAACCAAAAATCTTAATTCTAGGCCTAGTAGTTTCCGAGAAAATGAAAATAAACCAAATTATGCCATACTTTTAGCTAAAAATATGTATGTTATTGTGCGATGCACATATTTTTTTCTCAAAAACGGTAAGTCTGGCGTGGTTTTGACCATAACAAGATTTGTAGAGGCATTCATTACGAACATTTTAAACCAAAAATCTTAATTCTAGGCCTAGTAGTTTCCGAGAAAATGAAAATAAACCAAATTATGCCATACTTTTAGCTAAAAATATGTATGTTATTGTGCGATGCACATATTTTTTCTCAAAAACGGTAAGTCTGGCGTGGTTTTGACCATAACAAGATTTGTAGAGGCATTCATTACGAACATTTTAAACCAAAAATCTTAATTCTAGGCCTAGTAGTTTCCGAGAAAATGGAAATAAACCAAATTATGCCATACTTTTAGCTGAAAATATGTAAAAATATGTATGTTATTGTGCGATACACATATTTTTTCTCAAAAACGGTAAGTCTGGCGTGGTTTTGACCATAACAAGATTTGTAGAGGCATTCATTACGAACATTTTAAACCAAAAATCTTAATTCTAGGCCTAGTAGTTTCCGAGAAAATGAAAATAAACCAAATTATGCCATACTTTTAGCTAAAAATATGTATGTTATTGTGCGATGCACATATTTTTTCTCAAAAACGGTAAGTCTGGCGTGGTTTTGACCATAACAAGATTTGTAGAGGCATTCATTACGAACATTTTAAACCAAAAATCTTAATTCTAGGCCTAGTAGTTTCCGAGAAAATGGAAATAAACCAAATTATGCCATACTTTTAGCTGAAAATATGTAAAAATATGTATGTTATTGTGCGATACACATATTTTTTCTCAAAAAAGGTAAGTCTGGCGTGGTTTTGACCATAACAAGATTTGTAGAGGCATTCATTACGAACATTTTAAACCAAAAATCTTAATTCTAGGCCTAGTAGTTTCCGAGAAAATGAAAATAAACCAAATTATGCCATACTTTTAGCTAAAAATATGTATGTTATTGTGCGATGCACATATTTTTTCTCAAAAAACGGTAAGTCTGGCGTGGTTTTGACCATAACAAGATTTGTAGAGGCATTCATTACGAACATTTTAAACCAAAAATCTTAATTCTAGGCCTAGTAGTTTCCGAGAAAATGAAAATAAACCAAATTATGCCATACTTTTAGCTAAAAATATGTATGTTATTGTGCGATGCACATATTTTTTCTCAAAAACGGTAAGTCTGGCGTGGTTTTGACCATAACAAGATTTGTAGAGGCATTCATTACGAACATTTTAAACCAAAAATCTTAATTCTAGGCCTAGTAGTTTCCGAGAAAATGAAAATAAACCAAATTATGCCATACTTTTAGCTAAAAATATGTATGTTATTGTGCGATGCACATATTTTTTCTCAAAAACGGTAAGTCTGGCGTGGTTTTGACCATAACAAGATTGTAGAGGCATTCATTACGAACATTTTAAACCAAAAATCTTAATTCTAGGCCTAGTAGTTTCCGAGAAAATGGAAATAAACCAAATTATGCCATACTTTTAGCTGAAAATATGTAAAAATATGTATGTTATTGTGCGATACACATATTTTTTCTCAAAAACGGTAAGTCTGGCGTGGTTTTGACCATAACAAGATTTGTAGAGGCATTCATTACGAACATTTTAAACCAAAAATCTTAATTCTAGGCCTAGTAGTTTCCGAGAAAATGGAAATAAACCAAATTATGCCATACTTTTAGCTGAAAATATGTAAAAAATATGTATGTTATTGTGCGATACACATATTTTTTCTCAAAAACGGTAAGTCTGGCGTGGTTTTGACCATAACAAGATTTGTAGAGGCATTCATTACGAACATTTTAAACCAAAAATCTTAATTCTAGGCCTAGTAGTTTCCGAGAAAATGGAAATAAACCAAATTATGCCATACTTTTAGCTGAAAATATGTAAAAATATGTATGTTATTGTGCGATACACATATTTTTTCTCAAAAACGGTAAGTCTGGCGTGGTTTTGACCATAACAAGATTTGTAGAGGCATTCATTACGAACATTTTAAACCAAAAAATCTTAATTCTAGGCCTAGTAGTTTCCGAGAAAATGGAAATAAACCAAATTATGCCATACTTTTAGCTGAAAATATGTAAAAATATGTATGTTATTGTGCGATACACATATTTTTTCTCAAAAACGGTAAGTCTGGCGTGGTTTTGACCATAACAAGATTTGTAGAGGCATTCATTACGAACATTTTAAACCAAAAATCTTAATTCTAGCGCCTAGTAGTTTCCGAGAAAATGAAAATAAACCAAATTATGCCATACTTTTAGCTAAAAATATGTATGTTATTGTGCGATGCACATATTTTTTCTCAAAAAACGGTAAGCCTGGCGTGGTTTTGACCATAACAAGATTTGTAGAGGCATTCATTACGAACATTTTAAACCAAAAATCTTAATTCTAGGCCTAGTAGTTTCCGAGAAAATGGAAATAAACCAAATTATGCCATACTTTTAGCTGAAAATATGTAAAAATATGTATGTTATTGTGCGATACACATATTTTTTCTCAAAAACGGTAAGTCTGGCGTGGTTTTGACCATAACAAGATTTGTAGAGGCATTCATTACGAACATTTTAAACCAAAAATCTTAATTCTAGGCCTAGTAGTTTCCGAGAAAATGGAAATAAACCAAATTATGCCATACTTTTAGCTAAAAATATGTATGTTATTGTGCGATGCACATATTTTTCTCAAAAACGGTAAGTCTGGCGTGGTTTTGACCATAACAAGATTTGTAGAGGCATTCATTACGAACATTTTAAACCAAAAATCTTAATTCTAGGCCTAGTAGTTTCCGGAGAAAATGAAAATAAACCAAATTATGCCATACTTTTAGCTAAAAATATGTATGTTATTGTGCGATGCACATATTTTTTCTCAAAAACGGTAAGTCTGGCGTGGTTTTGACCATAACAAGATTTGTAGAGGCATTCATTACGAACATTTTAAACCAAAAATCTTAATTCTAGGCCTAGTAGTTTCCGAGAAAATGGAAATAAACCAAATTATGCCATACTTTTAGCTGAAAATATGTAAAAATATGTATGTTATTGTGCGATACACATATTTTTCTCAAAAACGGTAAGTCTGGCGTGGTTTTGACCATAACAAGATTTGTAGAGGCATTCATTACGAACATTTTAAACCAAAAATCTTAATTCTAGGCCTAGTAGTTTCCGAGAAAATGGAAATAAACCAAATTATGCCATACTTTTAGCTGAAAATATGTAAAAATATGTATGTTATTGTGCGATACACATATTTTTTCTCAAAAACGGTAAGTCTGGCGTGGTTTTGACCATAACAAGATTTGTAGAGGCATTCATTACGAACATTTTAAACCAAAAATCTTAATTCTAGGCCTAGTAGTTTCCGAGAAAATGAAAATAAACCAAATTATGCCATACTTTTAGCTAAAAATATGTATGTTATTGTGCGATGCACATATTTTTCTCAAAAACGGTAAGTCTGGCGTGGTTTTGACCATAACAAGATTTGTAGAGGCATTCATTACGAACATTTTAAACCAAAAATCTTAATTCTAGGCCTAGTAGTTTCCGAGAAAATGAAAATAAA